>CM023481.1:340425445-340618878 GCA_013339685.2 Hyalomma asiaticum | reverse complement strand
TGGGCCTGATTACTGCGAAAGGAACTTTTGGCACATTCCACGCTTGCGGTGGAGCGTCCAGAGAAGCACCAAATCACCTTTGGCGAAAGAAACATTTTTGTGACACTCGTCCGTATCGCTCTCTTGAACGGCGTTGCGAGGCCAAAGTACGCAGAGGGCTATACGACGAGCTTCTTCGCGAGACACACCGTCTTAGACACAGAATCGTGTTTGTGCAGGACAAACGGCAAGAAGTACCAGGGGGCTGCGTGGTAACCTTGCATACATGAGGTAGAATTGGGCTGTATATATGGTCGTGGTTTCGTGTGTTCGCCGTATTGTATGCGTATGTTATGAAGGGCAGCACTTTCGTCCCAGTTCTTATGATTTGAGGAAACGTACATGGCAAGCATGTTGGTCAGAGTTCGGCTTGTCCTTTCAATCGACCATTGGTCTGCGGATGGTACGGCGTGGAGTGACGAAACTTTGAAGTGCACAGGCTAAGGAGCTCTTCAACGGCGTCAGCGGTGAACTGCCGACCAGGGTGGCTGGTGGCCCGTGACGAAGGACGACGGAAAGCAGCAGAAGACCGCCACGCAAGCAGCGGTGGATGAAGGTATGGCGGCGGTTTCAGCGTACCGTGTAAGATGGTGCACACAGACGATTATCCAACGGTTATTGTTATTAGATAGCGGGAATGGACCCATAAGGTCGATGCCTACTTGCTCGAAAGGCTTACTTGGAGGGGTTAAAGGCCGCAGAGGGCCCGGTGCAGCAGTGGTCGGTCGCTTGTGACGCTGGCACGTTTCACCGCTAGCGGCACAGCACTTAGTTGTTTGGTACATGTTTGGCCAGTAAAAGCGTTCCTGCGTGCGGTGTAGCGTTCGTGCGAATCCAAAATGGCCTGATGTCGCATCGTCATGCATGGCGCGTAGGACGTCGGAACGAAGGTTCCCGGGGACAGCTAGGAGGAAACGTGCTCCACTCCCAGAGTAGTTGTTCTTGTAGAGCAAGTCATCACGGATAGTGAAACGACCGCTGCCTTGAGAAGTACGGGCGGCGGCAAAGAGTGGATCTAGGGTGAGATCGTTGCGTTGCTCACGTTGAAAGTCTGCCGTGTCAGGGAATGTACAAGTAGTAGCCGCAATGCAGTCGTCAAAACTATCCTCATCGCTACCCGGCAGTTGCCAGAAGGATGCGGGAAAGGCAGTCCGCGTCGGCGTGACGACGGCCACTCTTGTACGAGACCACAAAGTCGTATTCCTGAAGGCGCAGCGCCCAGCGTGCGAGGCGACCAGATGGATCCCGCAAACCGACCAGCCAGCACAAGGAATGGTGGTCGGTGACTATCTTAAATGGCCTTCCGTAAAGATAACATCGGAATTTCTGGACGGTGAACACAGCTGCCAGGCATTCTTGCTCGGTGACCGTATAATTGCGCTCCGATTTGCTCAGACAGCTACTCGCATATGCAACTACATGTTGTGCGTTGTTGTGACGTTGTACAAGCACTGGCCCTACTCCAATTCCGCTAGCATCAGTGTGAACTTCAGTGGGTCGAGATATGGGTCAAAGTGACGCAAGAGGGGTGCTGATGTCAGTATAAACTTTAGTTGCGAAAATGAAACGTCACACTCTGGTGTCCATTTGAAGGCCGTGTCCTACCGCAGCATACATATCAACGCGGAATAAACGATGTCGGCGCATCGGGGTACAAAACGGCAAAAACATGAGCAGAGGCCAATGAATCGAGCGAAGTCCTCGTGCTGAATACGGTGGTTTGAAGGAGCTGACCGCTTCAACCTTAAGAGGATCGGGTCTGACGCCTTCTCTGTCGACTAAGTGTCCCAGCACCAGTGTTTGACGTTCGCCAAACCGACATTTCATTGCGTTTAAAACCAGTCCAGCCTTTTCGATGTAATCCAGAACAAGGTTGAGGCGAGTGTTATGCTCTTCAACGGTACGGCCAAAAATCACATCATCATCTAGGTAGCACATGCATACCTCCCACTTTAAACCACGTAATATCGTATCCATGAACCTCTCAAACGTGGCAGGGGCATTACAAAGACCAAAAGGCATCACATTAAATTCGTATAGACCATCCGGGGTCACGAAGGCGGTCTCTTCTTTGTCTTTAGGTTCCATAGGGATTTGCCAATAGCCTGATCGCAAATCAAGTGTCGAGAAATAAGATGCAGAGTGTAGGCAATCGATAACGTCGTCGATTCGTGGTAGTGGATACACATCCTTCTTTGTTACTGCATTGATTGATTTGTGGGGTTTAACGTCCCAAAACCAGTTCTGATTATGAGAGACGCCGTAGTGGAGGGCTCCGGAAATTTCGACCACCTGGGGTTCTTTAGCGTGCACTGACATCGCACAGCACACGGGCCTCAACATTTCGCCTCCATCGAAATGCAGCCGCCGCGGCCGGGATTTGATCCCGCGACCCTCGGATCAGCAGCCGAGTACCTTAGCCACTAGACCACCGTGGCGGGGCGTGTTACTGCATTCAAACGTCTATAATCTACCCAGCACCTCCACCAAAACTGTTACGAAGGGCTGCGAAATGGTGGCGTCATTAACAGGAAATGGATGTTGGTGATGTCGCAGTTCGGTCTCCAAGCTTTTCGTCATCCTCTTCCAGTGCCTTTCTGCCAAATTACTTATTCTATGTGCTTTACAATATTATATACGAAGTAAGACTAGCAGCTTTAGGGGAAATCTGAATTGTAATGAACGTGGGCTTATTAAGTAATCTTATAGTAGCATGGGGGGGTCGAGCTTCAGAGACAGCGGCACAGCAGAGGTCCGAGCTAAGTCATGTTGTTTTGATACCTTCCGGCACACGCTTCACACGGCGCGACCACGATAAGCAGCGTGCGCTTTGCACGATTGAGAAACTTGGCCCAGCACAGCGGCATCAAGCGAGCGCGTTCCTTTTGGCACCCGTAGACGCATTCGCGTGAGCGCTATGAGAGATCCCGGAAGGCTCGACGATCTACTAGTCGCCACAGGTGGCGAAATAATCAACCGTGGCGCGCTCCAGCTTCATGCGCTGGCAGTGGATCTACTGACCTCTCTCTACTCTCATGCTATTTCTATGGAAGGGCGATCACGTGACTGGACGCCGCCATTCGCGCTCTTGCACATTATAGAGTTACTGCATATGCTCCCAAGGGGAACATATACAGTAACTCTAGCACTTTTTATATAGTGACGCCCTCGTCTGGGCCAAATTTCAAAACAAAATATTCTTAATGCAAGCAAAGACTGAGTTTTTGCATAATATTACCTACAATAACACTACTCATTACACAGAGTGCTTTTTGCGAGATATTCTGTCGCCTGTCTTTTATTAACAGATTTTTGTATTCGTGGACTCCTTCAATGTGAACAGCGCATCGACATCAGCATTTTTCAATTCGAAATAAGTGGCGGTAGATATGCAACGGTTCACGGCGTTCGGGGTTTCTATGAACTCGCGCTGTTTTTGCCTCGTTCTAAATATTCTGCGAAAGTGAGAAAGTGTACTCTTTTAATCGCTGCTTCCTATCGACAGAATACGTTTCAAAGTGTTTGTTTTGGGCAGTTTAAACGCTTCCGCGGAGCGTAATCGGTGGCCTGCAGTGGAACGGAGCCACCGTTGAAATTCCGGCAGGACGAACACGTACGGTGAGTATAAACCCATTGCTTCTGTTTGTTAGCTTTGATTATGCGTTTCGAAACGGCAACGACGGACTATAATTGTAAATATTCCGGGGTGTCATGCTCTGCTACCGAAAAGGCAAGATTTCGCTTAGGCGACGCGGCTTCCCTGAGGGCCGAGTTTTTGAGAGAACAGAAATGCATTCTGGAAATGTATCCCTAGCAAAAATTCTAATAGAGATGTGTATCAGTCCAATAAGTTTTTCTATTAGTCTTATTAGTATTGTATTAGTCTTATAGGAATCCTTACTTGTCTTATTTGTATTAGTCTAATACATCGTTCTATTAGCCTTGCTAGTTTATATCAATATGCTCAATAAGACTTTTCGAAATTTGTCTAATGAATCTTTTCTCAAGCAAGGTAGCTAGGGCTTTATATAACTATTAAAACACAAAATTTGCAAATCAATAATCCTTTAAATAGCTTTATTAGTTTGTATTAGTTTACACAGTAAGAAATTTACACCCGTAAGGGTGTAAATGAGGAACCCAGAGATGTATGATTTCTTGGCAATTTGGCAGTGAATATTTGGTGGGTTTAGATTAACAGATATGCGTGATGCACAGCTACCAGTTAGCCTACCCTTGATTGACAGATGTCCTGTGTATCCTTATTTTGTAATTGCGCATAACAGTAATTTCCCCACTGGCACTACATAGCAGGTCAGGAATCTGGAGTATATATACGGGACTGTCTCTGTACAGATGTGAAATGACGCAAACGTTCTCTGTTCTACATATTGATTTGAAATGGTCGAGTGTGTATTTGCATGTGTGATGTTCCCACGGTGTCTTGTTAGTGTGTAATGTGTGATCATAAATGCAGCTAAAATCAAATGCTGTGTCACTCACAGTTCGATATGCAACGCATATGCATCCTCCATTTTTGCTCTACACACAAAAAGGGTGTCACTCACCCATGAGCTTACTCCATGCCCATGGGATAGGTCATTTACACCCTTAAGGGAGGTAAAATTTTATATTGTGTATTAAGCCTCATAGGCCTAGGTTATTAAAACAATCGTATTATGTTTTCCTATAAGTCTTGTACAAGCTATTAGTCTAATACTAATAAATTCTATTGGTGACAATAACCTCATAGGCTATTAGTTTCTCTATTAGAATTTTTGCTAGGGATTGCTAGGCAATGGACATTGTATCTACACAAAGGTGGCAACAGCGATAGATGGGGTTACCTGGAATACACTGCGCCTTCGACACATGTTCGTACGTACGAGTTTGCGAGAGCCGCATGTCAAAAGCAAAGTTAGAGGTGTTTTACTTGGACGGTGTCTTTTGCACATTATTTAGTAACAGTCCTTTTTCTTGAATAAAT
Organism: Hyalomma asiaticum; assembly: GCA_013339685.2. Lineage (NCBI taxonomy): Eukaryota > Metazoa > Arthropoda > Arachnida > Ixodida > Ixodidae > Hyalomma > Hyalomma asiaticum. The sequence continues at coordinate 340,613,852 of CM023481.1, read as the reverse complement.
TTAGCGTGCAGTGCTCACAGAATGAAATGCAACATGTAAACTGATCGGTGCCAAATGCCCGGCTGCTCGATATAACCATGGCATGTCACTTGGAATGGCAATTCAATGGTTCACAAAGTGCTACAAAGTGCTTCACATGAAAGTGCTACTAACTCCCCGTGTTTTGTTTTTTCTGTTTGCTGAATTCGCGGCTCCCATACGCTTTCGAAACGCGAAGCAAGAAAAGTTGCTCCGCGGTTCGAAAGCGCATGGAAGCCGCGGATCCAGCGAAGAGAAAAAACAAAACACGGAGAGCTAGTAGCACGATCCACGCAAAGCAAGCAAGAACGCGAATTTTATAATGATGATGATAGTACAGGCTGCGTCATCTTTGCTCGCGCTATTGCAGTTCACTACGCCACCGCTCCTCTTATTTTCGTTCCACTGCCAAAGGTACACTTTCTGTTCTCTAAAGTTGGTATAAGTGTTCTGTGCCTCCATCTAGTAACGTTGGATGCAGTCACTGAGTAAGTAGGACCTCAACAGAGAGAACGCATGAGCCAAATATTTATTATCAGAAGAAGTCGGAGAATTCCTTATTCCTGAAATCCTCTGATCGCAATAGCATCTTGGGCCCTGTGGTTGAGTCTCAGAATCTGCACATAGGACATAGCCTAAATAGAGAAAGAAAGAAAAAAACAAGCCATACGTGTTAGGGAGCACACACAGGTTGTACCTATTTTGCTTGCCTACAGTGGGGATGGGCATTTCCTGTCTTTCTTTCAGTGTTCTATTTATTGTACTTCTCTTGAGTTAAGACCCATGTATCTGTATCTTAGTTCTCTGTTTTAGTTATCTATACTGTAAATGTCTCTTGCTTATTTTGACTGATTAGCAGCGGTATTGTTTCTATAGCCACATTGAATACCACTGCCTCTACAAAATAAACACTTCCTCCCACTCCCTCCATTTTCCATCACTCGTATTTCATTTAAGATGCCACTGTCTATCAATTCGCCTTCACACTCATACTTATCTTCAACACTCCATGTTTTCGGTACACTTTATAGCCTGGCCCCTGAAACACTTTTGTGAATCAAGGGAGTGCTGTCAGAAAATTTTAGGAAGGTGGCGAGGGGAGGGGGGGCTGGGAGGTGGAACACTGCACACATCAGACCTCTGGCCAAACCACTGTATCCCGAGGTTCATCAGGCATAGGGGATGACTGAAAAGGTGGAACAACAGGCTTAGCAGACTTAACTGAGGCTTGGCAAACGAGATGAAACTACGGATTGCATCCATGAACTTTCTGTACAAACCTGGCTTTTACTGTATAACCATTCTCTACACCATTTCATTTGCACACCTTGATGGCATTTGTGCACTGGCTGCATGAGACAGTGCTCAAATGCACTCTGGAACACCGACTCATGAACCATGGACGTATAAATTGTCTATATACAAGACCATTTTTCTTGTTTCACTGCCAAGTACCTGAGAGTGTGGAGTCTTTCTGCAAGGGCATCTCTCAACAATTAATTACCTGTTTCAAAACATTATCCTGAAAAGTAGCACAGTATTACTTCAGTTTTACTAAATAACTTTAGTTCTTTGGTTCTTAAATTTGGCAAAGCAGCAAGGGATAATTTCCATGAGCAGTGGTTACCTCTTTATTAGGTAGATACTTCACAGTACCAAGCAGTGAGGTTATAGCATAAAAGGCAGGTACACCAACGACAAATGCACAAAGGATGTCGGCCTACTGACCTCGGTGTGAGCAAAGCATTGTGTGCCGGACGATCAATAGCTAATGCGAAAGGAAGGTTGCAATTTTACGGGACAACCACTGTACTTGCAATGATTTTACTTTGAAAAAAAGTGGTTAATATACATGCACACCGGTGCACTAGATTGTTGCATGTTTTATGCTAATGTGTATGTACATTAGCTATTCTTTTTCTTTAAATGACCTAGTACCATGTGCTGTAGTTGTCATGTCAAATTGCATCCTCCCTCTTGTGTCTTGGCTCCTTGTGTTACTTCACCCTACAACACTTCTTGAACATAGCCAGTAAATGGTGCCCATCAATGTCCTGTGGGCTCCTGTGAACGTGTGGGCAAAATAAGTTAGTAGTAAATTTTTCTGGCATAAGGGCTACTGTGTTGGTAAAATACAGGGAATTAGCAGTTTCGTTTCACATACAGATTGGAATCGCCTGCTCTTCTTTCAACAAATTTGGTCACAACGAGCACAGACTCTGTTGCTTGACATGGAACTACCACTGACCAATTTCATGAACACAGAAATGTCTTCAGTAATGCATTATTTGTTCGTCTTGAGTAGAATAAATATAAAAAATATACATATCTATCTTTAAAGGACTCCTGAATCCCCCCCTAGGCTTAGTGAAAAAACACATCCTACAGCTAGAGCATGCTGCAATGAACCAATCAGCCAAATTCTGTAATTGTGCGTGGCATGTAGAGTTCACAAGCGGAGCACAAAGTTTCCATTTATTGAGGAGCCCTATTTTTCAAAGACAGGCTGCTCCTTGTAAGTGCTCGTTTCTTCATGCAGCATAGATAGCTGCTATTGACCGACAGCTCATATGAGTTAACCCATTCACAGCCACTTGCCGTGTCTCTGTACGGGCCTTCCTCAGTGCGGGTGTGGACTTACTGTGTACAATAACTGTACACACCGTAGCCCCACCAAGCTGTGCACCCAACCAGCTGCACTATTATGGCATTGAAGGCTGGTCAGGTATTGTGGTGGGCAGAGCACCTCGCTCATGACCGCCCTCCAGAGCCTTGTTCTGCCAAGTTTAGAAAGAATGGGCAACGGAGATTTTCCAGTCATTATACCTTTGCTTTCAGCAAATCATTTTGAAAAATCCTTTAGGCAGCGTATTCCTGAGAGGCCTTCAATACACACCAAGCTGTTTTTAAAACCAAGCGTGAGGGGTGGTTTAAGAACCCTTTAAAAACGCCACACAAAAAAGTAAAGCGATGTAGCGGGTGCTCCTAGTGACGTAATTAAGTGAAAGAAGAGCAGGCAATTCTCCAGCTGCACTTGAAATCAAGCTGCAAATTCCCCATGAGTGGAGTGGAAATAATATATTTGGCTCACATGTTCACAGGATCCCCCAAGAGTGAATGACAGCGTTTCCTGACTATATTGAAGAAGTGTTGCAGGGCCCTTCAAAATGAGGTCTCACCTTTCAGAAGCAAATGTCGTCATCACCATTCCTGCTCAGACACCATGTAGATTTGAACGTTTGATTCCCAGACAGCAATAATTTTTTTACAGATTCTCATCAGATATTCTAATCTCATTTTGCAGAGTTTGTTAGCTTCATCTAACCAAACACATGTTTACCCATGCCACTGCACTTTCTGCAGAGATCAAGTATATTTCAGGTCACCTCTCCTAAAGACTTCTGATTTGGGGGTTCAGGAGTACAGTAAAAATGTGAATCTACAGAACAAGTGATACCTTTAAATTTGACATAGAAGTGCATATTTTGATACTCATGTACATATGCACATGAATAATCATGTTACAAATCTGCACAAAACATCAAAATAGTACACATAAACTGGTGCATTCACAAGCATAGTAATAAACTCGGGTACAATGCCTCCATTTGGATGTCTAATGCAATGGCCCACTAACATTAGAAATGACCGCAGCGTTTTACAGTCACTGGCTACATGTACAGATCTTTCGCACTAAGGATATGTCCTAAGGGATGTGCCATGTCATAAGAGAGGAAACACTTATTACGAATTTGCTGTCTGCAAATTATCTAGAGCAAGTCAACACAACCTTCAGGGTGGCATCACACCTTCAGTACCAACGTATCACCTGAGCAACATTGCATTCAGTCAGTAGCGCACCCAGGATCTCTGCCAGGAAGGGGTTCAATCTTTCACGAAGGGCCGGGCATGCGACTACACAGTTGTTGCGTGTGTAAAAAAAGTAAATAAAATGCCAAATAATAGTAACATCAATGATGATGATTATTTTATTATTTTTTTTCGGCGTTTTGCAGAGACATTAGCGCCACATTCTTCTAGGACACAGGAGCAGTTAAGGAGTGGGAGGGGGTTAGGTCGTCAGGGGGGGGGGGGGGGGAACAACCCCCGAAAGCACCCCCCCCCCCCCCCCGTCGGTGCGCCACTGCATTCAGTGCATTATTTCAGAGGCCCGTGTAGTGTGGGAGGATGTCAGTGCACGTTAACGAATTCCACGTGGCCGAAATTTCCGGAGCCTCCACTACGGCGTCTCTCGTAATGACATTCTGGTTTTAGGACGTAAAACTCGAGAAATCAATCAATAACACCATGGATGGATGATAAAGTTATTTCCATGCATTCTTCCTACATCGCTTTCTGAAACAGGTGGCCGTCCAACGCACACCGCATCCAGCACCCCCAATATGTGCCTCAAAAAAGATCCCTGCTTCGGCAACTTCACAATTACGTTTACGGTTTCATGTACAGTTTCAAGGAGCACGCTCGATCTGTTACTGCTTTCAGAAAAACAGTTCGCCAAAGCGCCGCAACGCAGTAATCAACCACGTTTTAAATTCTCCCGGGCTGCCGAAGCTCGCGTTTTGTTTACGTCAGTACGCACAGACATGAAACACGTGCTGCGGTTGCTGCATCAAAATGTGCGCTCCAATCCAGAGCGAACACAAGACAAAAAAGAAAAGAAAAAGGGATACCGCACACGCAGGAAGAAGAGCTGCGTCCAAGCGATATGTGAGGGGGGAGCGGAAGAGGGGAAGCAAACGAAACATTTGCATATGCGCGCCAACTGCAAAACTCGTGCGGCAACACAGCTGATGCGAACGGTCGACTGTGACACATACCTGACAATCGAACAATGAAAATTACATTACTTGGAATAATTTCAGGGGCGAATTCGTGCACGGTCGCACAGTCAAGCGGGGAACGCCGAGAAGAGCGCGCGGCGACGTTCGCGACGGTGCAACCAGTTGTCTGATTAAAGAAGAAAAAGAAGAGCATCTAGTGTTCCAAGCACGCAAGCAAGCGCGAACGCGAGGTTCTTAAGAACAGATCTGTGACGACATATTGTTCTTTCCAAATAAGTATTGCCATGATATTGCACACAAAGATACATATAAGATTAATTCACCTGTAGAGCTGTTGCTGTTGTCAAGAGCGAAACGCGTTCTCGCAATCGAAATATGTCGAGCAAGATTTTTCTTTTTGACTGTGACACACTCCTCATTAGAGCACTTTTAAAAGAAAGTTAGCCATAGAGGTTAAACGGCGATAAGATGGCCGATAGCATGCCTCACAGCACAGCATAGAGATTCATATATATGTGTAATAGTAAACTATGCCTCACGGAAAAACTTTTTTTTCTCCTTCTTCTTAGAATCTTAACTCGCATCGTAACAGTGGAATGCCAGGTACAGCCAGATATATGAACTAAGCCTGATGGCCACCAAAACATAAAAACGCAAAATGGTACTGCCACCTGTACTACGTTAGCAAAATTAATTTTCCTACAATGGCTTCAGTTTAACTGTACTTTTACTTTGGCAACTTTGGTTCGATGGCGCGGCAATCGACAATTAAAGGCGCTGTTATAGATATATATATTAACATTAATTGGTATGAAGTGCGTTCCGCTACTACTGTTTTAAGGCTATTGTTCCTACCGTCATTACGTAAGGTTTGACGTATGACATATTAGCGAGGATGACTGGACGGGCGGAGGAATACCACGTTTTCATTGGTCGGTGTTCTTTGGACCTGCGCAACGCGGTCTCTGGCTTATTCCATCTGCGTTTTAGGCCCAGAAATCGGCGTGATCGCGCTCGGTTCATCACTCCGCCGGATCTGGAAGAATTCAGCTTTTACCAGGCAAGAGGCGTGCTCTGGCTCACTGCGTGAGGGTCAAGCCAGTCTAGCCGCGTTTGTTTGACGAGCGCAATTTCGGAGCTATCGTGACCACCAGTGTTCGATCAGCACAACGCCGCGTGCCTGGTCATGGGCGCCGCGTCTAAGGATGTCGATTACGAGTGGATTGAGGACGCGTACGATGAACGAGACAGCCTCGGCGCAGCATCTGGTCGGGGCCGTGGCAGAGGCAGATGGAACCGAACCAATGGATCGCGTCGCGATTCCGAAGAGTTCATGGTGCCGGCCAAGGACGTTGGTAGGATCATTGGCAAAGGCGGTTCCACGATCCGTGGTCTCCGGGATACCAGCGGCGCGCGCATCTGGATCAGGACAGACGACGAAAATAATACCTACTTCGAAACCAAGGTCGAGATTGCGGGCCCGGAAGAAGCGCGTCGTAAGGCTCGCGAGCTTATCGACGAGATCGTCCATCCACCTGAACCGCAGCCGGTGGCCTCCACCAGCAAAGTCGAAGAACCGCCGCCTTTGCTCGACTGGGCTGCGCTGCTTGCCAAGAGCGACGAAGAGACGAGGAAGCGTTGGGCCTCTCTCGCGCCAATAGTGAAAAACTTCTACGTTGAATGTCCGCGAGTTGCCGGCATGTCTGCCGAAGAGGCAGCGGGCTTCAGGGAAGCGAACAACAACATAGTGGTGAAATACTTGGGCCCAGAAGGAGAGCCGCCGTCCGATGTGGCGACGAACCCCGTGGCGACGTTTGAGGAAGCGTTCTCGAACTTCCCGGAAATCTTGGACGAGATCTACAAGAACAAGTTCGAGAAACCGTCTCCAATACAGAGCCAGGCTTGGCCCATACTGCTTCAAGGGCGAGACCTGATCGGCATCGCGCAGACCGGTACAGGGAAGACTCTGGCGTTCCTACTTCCAGCTATGATTCACATTGACAGCCAGCCCGTTCCGAGGGAGGAGAGGAAGGGTCCTACCTGTCTGGTTCTCGCTCCGACGCGCGAGCTCGCCCAGCAGATCGAGCGCGAAGCGAAGAAGTACAACTACCGAGGCATAAGGTGCGTGTGCGTCTACGGTGGCGGCAGTCGGAGTGAGCAGATCGACACCCTCAACCTCGGCGTTGAAATAGTCGTCGCGACACCCGGCCGTCTCATTGACCTTGTCAAGAAAAAGATTATTGACCTCAGCTTCGTCACTTTCTTGGTCCTAGACGAAGCGGATCGCATGCTCGACATGGGCTTTGAGATACAGATAAAGAAAGTGATGGTGGACATCAGGCCTGACCGGCAGACTGTCATGACAAGCGCCACCTGGCCGGAAGGCGTGCGTCGCCTTGCCGACCAGTACATGACGAACCCATTCCACGTCTTCATTGGTACCTTGGACCTTGCCACAGTGCACACAGTGACGCAGAAGGTCATCCTGTGTGAGGAGGAGGAAAAGAAAGAACAGCTTCTGGCATTTTTCAACTCCATGCTACCCGACGACAAGGTGATCGTCTTTGTTGACAGGAAGGCAATGGTGGACCACCTGACAAGCGACTTGGTCCTGGCTGGCGTCAACTGTGATTCCATCCATGGCTCCAGAGAGCAATGCGACCGGGAGCAAGCACTCGAAGATTTGCGGAGCGGCAGAATTCACATCTTGATTGCCACAGACGTTGCTTCACGAGGGTTAGACATCAAAGATGTGACCCACATCTTTAACTATGATTTCCCTCTGAATGTGGAAGAGTATGTTCACCGTGTTGGCCGCACGGGTCGAGCTGGGCGTACGGGTGTGGCCATTACGCTCATTACTCGTGACAACTGGAGGCAGGCCCGTGAGCTCATTAACATTCTCGAGGAAGCCAACCAAGAGGTTCCCCCCGAGCTCTATGCGATGGCCGACCGTTTTGACACTTGGAAGCAAAGGCGAGCTGCTGAAGAGCGCAGTTTTGGCTTGGATCGTGGCAGCCGAGGCAGTGGCTTCCGGCAAGGTGGAAGAAGTGGCGGTGGTGGCAGATGGGGGGGTGGTGGCGGTCGCAACCGTTTGTGAAGGAACAGTACTTAGCTGTGTTGTGACTAATTGTTGGTCTAGATCATGCAGCAGCTGTCATTGTTCTTTGGGCAACGTTGTGTTCTGTTTGTTTTCATGTATATACAGTTTTGTAGGCCATCATCATGCAGTGTTGGTTTTCATTGAGTGTGCAGTGTTATTGCTTTGTGTTTTTTGTATTTTATATGTTTTTGCAAGTGTTGAACTTGAAGTTTTTGATGGATGAGCATCAATAAATAAGCCATTGATATGCCTCATACGCCTCTTTGTTTAAGCCAGATTTCTCCTTGGGCTTAGAGGAAAGGCTCATAAGCACCTAGCCTACTGTTTCCTAACTTTATGTCATTTGTGCCTCCGTGTGGCACTTTGTTGTGTGGGTTTAAAGTATTCTTGCTCATGTTATTTCAAGAAAAAGGTTCAGTGCTTAAGAAACATAAGGCCTATTAAAAACCAAGAAAGTTGAATGCAAAATTGAGGCCCCACAGCAGGTTTGATCGGTAACCATTGTATAGTAACGTGACCAAACAATATACTTGAAACTCATTTTGAAATGAAGTTTTGGGTTTAGCCAAGCTTGCTTCATTAGAACCATTACTCTGTCATCAACATTTTCCATCTTTACCATCCGTGTTTTTGCAGCGAAGGGGATTTACTGAATGTTAAATATTCGAAGTGTACCATTTAAAGATGCTTAGTAGCAAGGAGGTCAGTCTGGGAGCTGCCTTTGTCTGCAGGCAATGTCTCCAGCCTGTGCCTGCAATCTTGTGCCTGAAGAAACAATGCCACATTCACAACATGTGTGGCTTCATTGTCTGTCTCTACTACTCGCACCCGTCATGTTGCATACAATGTCTCCCATAAGTCAAACTGTCGCCACTGTTTCAGCAGCTGGACAAACAAATTGTCACTGGCAGAAACATGTGCGGCTCCACCAAGGGCACTGTATGCCGTTAAAATGCCATGAGGAGTGACTGCGTTTGGGACAAGAGAACAATCTCGACATTGCAGTGCACGTAACTGTAGGCATTTGCTTGGTGTAGCTCTATAGTGCTGGCAATTGGGGAGATCTTTGTGAGCTTTCAGTGTTCTTTCTTTGCCTTCATGGTATGGCAGAGGGCATCGTTTAGCCTGCACTTATTTGGCAGCGGAACTACTGTGCATTTCCTTCGTTTTGTGGTGCCCCACGCTGCAGTTTTATTGAAACAGTCTGAAGTACATGGTATGGATATGTGCTTGTGTGACCAGAGATGGGCATGCAGTACCACTTTTGTTGATCCATGAAATATAGTTTTCCTGCCATGTCTAGCCTGTGTTGGCATGCATCGTAACACAGAAACCTGGCAGATGCTCACAAACTTCTTTCTTTACTTGCACGCAGCGTTTGCGGGCTCGCTCCTTTCATCTCTTGCGCTCGACCCATCCTTACCCTGCTACTACATGATGGCGGTTATGCAACTTGTGTAGAGGGAAGGAAGAGTAGTATATCATGGATGTGCACGACAAGCTTTGCTTTTCCCATGTTTTCTCGAAATAGGGAGGGTTGATGAATTTTTGAGAAGCTGCCTACAATCCAGGTTGCAGTCATATTGTGCTTTAGACATCGTATTGCTGTACATAGGAAGTTTTTTGGGTTGAAGCTAGTTAACAAACAAGGATTTCAACAACACTAAGCAATAAAAGGTTGCCCTTACTCAAGAAAACCTCTGTGCAACATTTTTGCAACTACAGCTGTGGCCCTGATGGCAACCGGATCAGCCCGACCTCTCAGACATTGCATTTGAAATGCTGGAGAAGTCAGCTTTGTTCTTTCACAAATGTTGGCCCCTTTTATAGAGTTGTATGCTCAAGCCGAGCCCAAAGCTATGGATCAGGTGCCAACAAACACATGCCGTATGTAAACACTAGAGTGTTTAAAGCTTGGTATTTTGGTTGTGCAATTGAGGGAAGCTCTGTGTGCACTTCAGTGATAATAGAAACTATAGCTGACAAGATTTAGCATGAATGTGGTGGTACAGACTTCTTCTCACACGTGGACCGTTGAAAAAGCTGCTCAAAGCACTCAAAGTTTTTGTGATGACTGGGCTCTTCAAGTTGCTGTAAGTGGATGATTTCGTACATTTTCAGGACCTTTTATGTTCAGTGCTTGGGCCGTAGTAAGTATTTGGGCTATGTTAACACACATCCAAGACATTTATTATGAAGTTAAAAGCAGTTACAATGGAGCTGCCTTAGCACAGCAACCCAGGCAGTCAACTGCAAACTCATGCAGCAAGTAACCACTTACTTGTTCCATTCAGTTCAAATAGCCGGCACTCCCGAGGACCATCGGTCATCACCAGTTCTATGTAAAGCTTGGCAGCAGCTTGGCGCCTGGTCGAAGAAAAGGGATCCACCAGCGCTGTAGCTGATCTGCACTCCAGCCAGCATCGATGTTGCCCTGCTCCTACATAAATGCTGCCCCTGTGGAACAAAACGTCATGATGGAGCAATCCAGGCAGCTGCTACACTGGCGAGTGGAAAGTAACTGCTTTGCTTGTTCCATGTATGTCAGTGACTGCACACTTTAAGTTTTATTTCCAACATCAGAAATACAGCAATGTTGTCGGCAGTAGACAAAAGAGACTCTTAAATGGGCTTGAAAGCGTCCACTGACCATAACATGTCAGATGGCAACTCAACAATGCTCATAATCATACAAGAGTAGGATACAGTGCAGTAGTCCAGATTGACATGCACAATGTAAAAAGAGAAACGTAATTCTCATCGTGCATATCATTTAATGACCACTTCTGGGTTTTCATGTGCGAAAACCATGATATGATTGTGAGGCGTGCCATAGCGGAGAGCTCCAGAAGCTCTGACCACCCAGAGTTCTTTGACCTACACTTGATAACGCATGGCACACGGGCTTCTGGCACTTTCGTATCTATTGAAAAAGCACCCGCCGAGATGGGGATTGAACCCGTGTCCTTTGGGTCTGCAGCCAAACACTATAATCACTGTACCGCCATGGCATACCAGATACCATAAGGCTACTGGATTTCTTCATCCATTGCAGACCGAATGACGCGCCACTTTCAACTGTGAGGAGGGCAGCCAAGGCTCTTGCAGATCGGCTCTACAGGCAGCACACTGAAATTGGAAAGGGCATAACTGTTGTCATAGAAAAGTAAATTGATTATTTCAAGAAGGGCATGAATTATTTAATGAGAAGGGTAAAATATACCTTCTAGACAGAAATCACCTTGGTAAGGAAAGAGCTTGTTGAAGTCAAAAGTAAGAACAAGGAGATTGAGATTGAGATAGAGAACGTCTGTCTTTCAGATGAAGTGAAGGGAGCTTAAAAAGAACTAGTGGACTTGAAGCACCACAGTCGAAGGAACCATGAAGACTATTTCTGTCTGTGTCAAGTCTGAAATCTGGATTCAGGTATAGATTCAGGTGTACAAGTTCGCTGTGCTCCAACAAAGGATAGGCAGAGTAAAATATATTTCACTTAGGTTCATGTCCTGTAAGGTCAAAGTGTGCTGAAAGCAGCTGCAAGTTGGAGACATCTTACTTCTGGGTTTCTAAGGATGATGTTCCAATTTTTACCAATGAACATGAATGTCCAGCGAACAAAGTACAGTTAAACCCCTTTATGAGGGGCAGTGATGTAAGAGACAATTGTGTATAAAAGGCATGATCAGCTCACATGGTTGGCTGTCTTATCTCTTCCTCTGGTTGGACGTCTTTTGTAAGGTACACTCCTGAGGACAGTTGGGTATAAAGGACAAAATATCTTTAAACCAACTCTAAATGCAGCACCGTTGGCTGCTAGCTACAGTGGATTTGCAGTGATGGAGAAAACATGGAATTTGTTCCGAGTGGCGCAGTCCACCAAGCAAATTGCATGAAATTAGTGCAAATGGCCGACAATAAGACATTTGCAACATACTGAAGCCTTCTTTTACGGTCAGTTCAGATGCAGTGGTGCCTATATCGAAATAAGGCTGCATCATTAAATGAAAACACGGCATCCTGCTTGTAAGAGCCCCCTCATATAGCAGACGGTAACTGCTGCCTGACACAGGACTCTTGCAAGCGGTTTCAGCTGTACCACTGAGCAAAGCCCCGATTGCAGAGTGAACGTAACTAGAAATTGATGTGCATGTCTGATAGGAAGTTGATCATGTGCAAAACAGAAAATTTGCATATCTGCATTTGATTGTTTTCTGGGGTTTTACGTCCCAAAACTAGATACGATTTAGAGAGACGCCGTAATGGAGGGCACGGGGATTTTTGAGCCCCTAGGGTTCTTTAAAATACACTGACATCTCACAGTACACAGGCCTCAAAATTTCGCCTCCATCGAAATGCAGCCGCCGCAGCCGGGATTTGATCCTGCGACCCTTGGATCAGCAGCCGAGTAGCATAGCCAAGAGACTACTGTGGTGGGGCTGCGTATGTACATGTGATGTGTGCGCAGAGCCTTGCTAAGTTGAAGTAAAGATAAGAAAAACACAAGAACACAAATTTTGGTGATATCAAAGAAGCACATCAGAGATATGATTTCTTACCACTGATCCATGGCGGCTCAAGTAGTGCCATTACCAGAAACTGAGGCCTGCTCTAAAGATATCTCAAAGCTTCCTTTTTTTTACGTTGAGCAAAATAAATGGACCTGGACAATATGCATAAAGTACTTAAAATGTAACTGGTGGTCAACCAGAACAACCAAATGCATACGGAGTGATGGGAATGCAGCTGCAGGCGACAGCAAGTTACATAGCGTGATAAGATCAGAAAGTTCACAGGAATTAAATAGAACAAGCTAGCACAAGATAGGCCGAATCCTAGGTACAGTAAAAGCTCCTTAATTCAGATTTCTAGGGATTGGAAAGAATGTCTGAATTAACGATATGTCCAAATTATAGAATTTTCAAAATAAACACAATAGCCCTTGTAGCATGGTGCACCACATTCAGATCGGGAGTACACACTTCTGAAAGCTCGTGGCACACGTGAAGGTGCTGCTGCCACAGCTGCTGCGGAGCAAACTATAGCCACGCTATCGATGTGATGATAGAGGTGCAGTCTTGTACGCATTCCAAATTGTAACGGAGACGGTCCGTTCTTTACGTCAGACAGTGGGCAGTGTGCAATGTTTGTGAGAACGAGAGGGAGCAAACAGCTAATGAGCGGAGGGGCAGTCTGTATCACACTTTTGTCGTCTGCTAGGGGACCGTATAATAAATTGGGAAGTGTTTCTAACACGCTTAAAAAAATTTATGTATATGAATGACTAGCGAAATTTGATGGTGTTACTTTCTTAGCTGTATAATTTGGAATGCGGGACGAGTGAAACAAATTATTGTGGTTAATGCTTCTTAGAGGCGCTAGATGATGTCGCAGTTCTGCGAGATGTTTAGTGGTGGCGCTAGCCACCACTTAGTTTCAAGCAATACCTATAGACCCTTTTCATAAACTGCAAGCTAGCTTTCCTGCAACGCAGCTTGCCCTACTAATGGCGGCATTGGCAATCCGGCAAACAACATGTGCAAGCGCAATTTGCTTGCGATAGGGCCTGTAAAATGTCGACGCAGCCCTTCTGATGCAAACATCCCCCAAAAACGGGTCGCAGCATGTGCAACTTGAATTTTAACAGCATATAAATAAAGGCAGCTGTCGCCATTAGTAGGGCAAGTTGCATTGCAGGGAAGCTAGCTTTACAGTTTATGAAAAGGGTCTATAGCATATCTCTACATGTATAAAAATTCAAAGAGCACGACTTTTCGAATGGTTGTTCATTTGAGCTGTTGCCCAACGGAAATCACGCTATGGTGCAGAGGGGACCTCGGGTGCCTGAGAGCCAGCGAGCTGCAGCATGGTTTAACAACTCCGCACACGCGAAGGCCGTGGCAGCAGCTCGCCAATAGCCTAAACGCTGAGGGGCCTGTGACTAAAACGGTGGAACCATGGCAGGATTGGTGGTAGAATAAAGTCCACGAAGCCCACCACGATGCCGCCGCTCTCGCTTAAGGTCAAAGGTGAGTGACCATCTAATGGTCTGGGCAACTCGTCCTTCGACACTGGCATGCATTTCCAGATGCACTGGGGAAGGTCAGGCACCTGGCTCCTGTGGGCGAGTCCTGCAGGTGACGGGCACCACACGGGTTGGTAGCCTCCAGGTTGGTCTGCTCTACCAAGGGGTGAGCGCATTGCTGGAAAATCTTGGGTGTCTAAACAGTGCCCTAGAGTTTGTTGTTATCTGTTAGAGGTACCTTTAGCGTAACACGACACAGCTGGTGAGCAGTAGAATAGCATAGGAGAGAGAGAGAATGGAAAAGCTGGTAGGTTAATCCAGTACAATCTCAGTTTGGCTATCATTTTGGGAAAATGGGGATTTTTGCGAGGGGTCTTTGTACTCTCTTTGGGCACATGCTAGAAGGATTCCAAAGATTCAAATGTTTTATGGACGGCAACACGAATCATTTCAGCTACCCACCCTTCTAGATATTATCGACAGTCTTCTAGATGTAAAAACCAGACTCCAAGCAAATCGTTAGGATGGTACTGATTAAAAATGGCATTGAATTCCCTTGACTGTTTCCTGTTTGTCCACCAGTATGTTGAATCTCGTGTTTTTTCCTTATGCGAATACTGCACCATGTGATTTTTCTTAACTCTATCTAGTCTATTTTTATCACTTTGCTTTATATATGGCAATGAGCACATGCAGTGTTTATTAGTATGTTTAACGTTGCAAGTGTTGTAGATCATATGTGCGTTACGAATAATGCTTGATATTATATGCATTACATTATGTATGTTTTTCATTTATTTCTCATTCTTATTTGTATTTACATAGTGCTTGGAAGGCCTGTATGCCCCACTGCAATTGGAGCAAAGCCCTGTTGTGAGGCTACTAGCCTTTTGGCTTTGCTCAATTTTGTGTTCTTGTACAGAAAGAATGAAATAAAGAATGAGAATCGGTCATCACAAAAATAAGATGGCCACAGGGGAGTGCACAATGACAAGTAATTACGGAATCATTAAGTTCTTACTAAAGGTAGAATAATTCTGAATATGTGTACTACGAAAGCTTGTTGCACAGCCAGTATAACGAATAGCCACATAGCGAAAGGGTGTGCTTACGATACTTTCCAACAGGCTGGCGTTCCCTCGGCAGCACAAGAGGTTGAGGTAGAGACCGAAGAGGCTATGGGCCCAAGCACAGCGACACGTAAGCATCAGCAAAATGAGTGCTTTAAATTCTGTTTAATGCATGTGCAGGTCATGAAGTATTATTGTGTTTACTCTGATCCTCTGACTACTGCGGTACAGTATCAACCTTGCGGAGCAGCGGGCACGCAGGGGGTGACCACTGAACCGGTAAGGTATTGATAAGCAAGCTATTTGATAAAATGAGCTCTCGTGCATTTCATTCTACTAACTATAGAGAATGCTGTAGGCTTCCAGTGTTTTGACGCTCTGTGCGGCCACGATGAGTTGACACTCTTGTGGCCATGGAGGTAAAAAAAAACAAGGAGCGGGTGTCATGTGACGATCTTGAACCCTAGCCATAAAAAAATTAAAAGAATATCATGGGAAATAGGCCCTGATCATGTGATGGGCAAGCTGTTGATTTAATCGACTGGAGAGTTTTGCGGTTTCGCTTTTGTGTCGTCTGCTGCGGAGGCAGTGTAGGCGGGCGTAGGTTTCTGCATGGAGCGTACGTGGCGTGACAAATGCGCATGCCGAGGCAACGCGCTGGCCGAGGTTGTCAAAGGTTCGGATATGTGACCCTGCCGAGTCTGTGTAATGTCAGACAGGAAATGCATCTAACTGCTACCGTACTACTGAGCATTACGTTAACGCGGCTCGCCGTTGCGGACGCTAGGTTTCAGCGAACGAAGCTGTCTGCATGGTGAGCGGCTTTGCGCCCAACAACCACTACCGCGCTGAGGACGACTAGTCACGTTTTGGTGTGCTCTCCGGCATCGAAATGGGGAAGCCCTTTATTTGCAAATGCGTGAAGGAAACCAAGCCACATCTGCGACGGCAATTGTTTGCATTATGGGTTACTTGAAAAGCAGTGGCGACAGCACGTGTGCAATATTAACATGTTGAAGAAATGTACCGGTAAAGGCGCTGCTACATCCGCTAGCTCATCCTTTACTAGAGAAGACAAATTGCTGATGAGCCTTCCCAAGTACAGTATGAGCCGGTATGTTTGCCTGTGTTAATGATCACAAGGCTCGTTTATTAAGTGTTTCGCTGCAACATATATTATGAACCTCACATTTAAAGTAGTTATTATTTTGCATATGCATGCGAGCCATTTGCACAGGTATTTCTTATTGTGAGATTGACAGATTTAAAATACCTAATAGTAAAAAATATGTTGACTGTATCAATAGCTGTCATTTTTCTACACAGATGACAGACATGTTGTGTGAGATACGTGTGCAAATGGTGTTTTAAAACACCACACAAATGCGTGATGATGAATGAAAGCCACATCTGCTGCATCATGACCTTGTTTTGGGCAATCTAGGATAAGTACAAGATAGGGAAAATTAGACAGTGCAGCTAAGCATTGTTATGAGCGGTTAAAAACATCTCGTATCTTTTTCAGTAAAGTAGGCATAGGGAAAATAGCCAATCGTTTTCAGAACTATAATTCAGCCATGGCCTATCATCAAGTATGTAAATAATTCCTTTGCTAGCCTGTAACAAAAACTACGGTAATAAATTTGATAACGTGCTGCACTGACAAGATTGATGAATTATCATATTTGGGGCACTAGAATAATATTCTTGCTTGTTTGTTCTTACTGGGATTAAATTTCAAAATGTAAGAACATTACTTGGCCACTACAATTTGTACAAGCTTGTTTTTTGAGTTAGTGCAATTCAAGTAGCAGTTATCTGCATGCCACCTGTTTTATGGCTGAAGCATAGTAATGAGAGAATGCATGTGGACAACATGCTCGTGGAGGCCGTGTGATAGCTGAGCACATGAACTTTCATACACACAATACAAGTTTGCTCAATGTCGGTTGAAACACCAATGTGCGACGACCATATATATATATATTTTTTTGCAGTTTCTCTTTTTCATCTAATTGAGAAAATCAAATATAACCCACAGTCTTTTAACAATATTCTCTGCTGTGTATTTGTTTGACTGGTCATGACAAGCCATGATACATGCAGAACAAAGTGGTCTTTTGTGTATGCATGCATACGCTTATATTTTGTTGAATCAAACTTGAGAAGCAATCCGGTGCTGCAGGGTGCTAGCTTCTCTCATGAAAAAGGCGCACATATTGTTAGTTTGACCTGTGATAGTGCTGCAGCGAACTTATCAATGCTGTGGAGCCTTGGCTGTAAGATCGACCTGACTGAGCTGGATGCTTCTTTTCCCCACCCAGTTACGAAAAGGCCTGTGTTTGCCATGTTGGATCCTTGTCGTATGTTGAAGCTGCTGCAAAACACCCTGTGTGATAAAAAGGCTATTATCAATGCGAATTAACAGTTTATATTGGGGAAACACGTTGATGAGCTCCATGAAGTCCAGAACACAGAAGGCCTACATTTAACAAACAAACGTAGACAGGCCCACATCAATTGGAAAAACCAACCCATGAAAGTCTCGTTAGCAGCTTAAACGTTTAGTCAGTCAGTAGCAGATGCTATTGGGGAATGTAAGTGTAGGGCTAGAAAAATATCAAAATTTACAATTCTTTGCCAACAGAAGAGTTTATCACTCGTGTTAACAATGCATTTGGTATCTTAAATTCAAGACACCCAAGGCAAGGGGAATGGAAAAAGCCACTGTCCAGATAATGAGGCTCGTGTTACTGCGTACGTCCAAGAATTGAAGGCCTACTTTTGCTCACTCAGGGAGTCTGCAGCAGGTAAACTAATGACATAGACTAACCGAAAGACAGGCTTCATTGGTTTTGTGCTATGCTTAGGCAATGTTATCTGTCTTTACAACCACTTGGAGAAAGAAAATGGACTACTGGCATACCTTCCAACTTCCAAGCTCAGTCAGGACCACCTTGAGCTATTTTTTGGTGCAGTAAGGTCGTTTTGGCGTTGCAACAACAATACAACAGCAAAGCGGTTTGCAGCAGCATACAAATGTCTCATAGTGCACAATGACGTCAATGATATCGATGGAGGAAATTGCTTGCCATTACAGCACATCGAAATCCTCTTTGCAAGCTCCTCTGAAAAACCAGTGTCCCTTGATATAATTAATTTGACTGCTCCTCATGGAAAACCCGCAGGCAGTGAACAACTTACTGAAGCTATTTCGCTAGATCATGGCTACTCTGCTGACCCAGGGAGGGTGTCTGAAAAGGGAGATGCAATTGTTGCACACTTAGCAGGGTAAGTAGCTTGCAGCTCACTGCTTCGCCTTCAGTGTGATGAATGTGCTTCCACGCTGAAGGTATCAACTCCCCCATTCTTGCCTGCATATTCCCTGATTTGACAAAAAACACTAGGCAGGCTCATCTGTGCTTCATCTGATGTCCTGAACATTGGCCAAAAATGTGAGAAAGAGCTGCGTAGAGCGCTGGTGTGCTGGCCACTACCTTCCCAAAGGCTTGCAGCTAAAGTTGCAGTGGCCACTATGACAACCTTTGTTGGCAGGGGCTTCTTTAAAGTGCTACATCAGCACATGCTAGAAAACCATCCGCTTGAGTGCCACTCATTGCATCTTATGAGGGCAATCATAGCAAGTACCTTGATGTGAGACTGCACTATGTTGCCAAAATGACGAAAGACCGTCTCCACCACGAAAGAATCAGGCAAAAGCACACAGTTGATGCATTTTAAGGACCAATAAATCTAGATAATTGAGCGAATCCTTGTGTTATCGCTGCATAATTCTTCAGTAACTCAAAATTTTTATGTGAGAACACACGATCAATGTGAAGGTTCAAAGGCCAGTATTACGTTATTAAATGAAAGCAAAGTTTAAAAAAAAAAATTAAAAACTCGTGTTCCTTAGAGAATCGGCAAGCAGTGGTTTCTCAACAATGTATTGGAGAGCTTGTTCACTTGACATCCAAAGAGTAGACTGGCCTTTTTTAATGTTGCTACAACAGTGTGTGGCAGCTAAGTGGATCATAGTGCCTGCAGCCTTTTGCATAGAAGCAGGGTCCTTTTTGCTTGGTTGTCTGTCTGGTTTTAGCATTCACTGCAAGGACCCACTGGTTTTAGTGATGACATACACTGCATGGATCACTAATGGCGTGCAAAAAGGAATCCCATTGAAACGGGGTTGTTATGAACATGACTGTACAGTTCTAAGAGCACTGGGCCATGATGGCAGTCAGTAGGTGCAGCTTCCTCATGGTGAACCAAGCTGGTGCCTCATGTGTACAAATGCAAACCTACCATTCATCAGGGTCATTTCCCCTGTGGGCATACTGAAAAAGCTTGGTTAGGGTGCATGAAGTTTTTGAATCGGTCATTGGCACATATTGTAGGTAACAGGTGCTTCACTATTCATGCAAACAAGCAAAATCCTAAAGACTTGAGCTCTAAGAGGTGTCATAGTTGTAATTCCTCAACATCTGCCTAAATAAAGTGAGGCACACAATGAGTTTTATGGGATGTGACTACTTCTGGAAAACAGACTTGTGACATTGTACTCATAAAACAATACTACCACTGAGCAGTCGTGGCAAGCTCATGATCACGGCGTGCAGACATTAAGGAAGAAATGGGGTGCCTTACTGTAGCATGTCTCTTGTTTTGCTTAAAGTTCTAGCTTGAATCTCTTGCACATAAATTCTGCTAAAGCATTTGTTTTGCATTGCATCAAAGCAAACTGTATGAGCCGTGACTGTAGAATGGCTAACAACCTTTCGCTAGAGCATACTGTGTAACAATGTGGACATTCTGTGAATGTTCTCAATGCCTTATTCATGAGACAAGTGTAACCTAGAGGACAGCAATGCATTTTTCAAGGTTTACTCCGGCATCTCTTTTAGCTGATCTTTGTCAAATTTGTCTTTTCGTCGCCTGGAACGCGATTGGTTTTACGACCAAAATATTCATTGGGTTTAGTTTACTTTCTTTACAATTGCCTTCTATGATTTCATGTACACTGTGACAAGGAACAGTTGGTGTATATATTAAATGAAGTGTAACTTGATTCATCATCATCATCATCATCAGCCTGTTTAGGTCCACTGCAGGACGAAGGCCTCTCCCAACGATTTCCAATCCACCCTACCCTGAGCGAGTTGGTTCCACGTTATGCCCTCAAACTTTTTAATTTCATCGCTCCATCCCTGCCTCTGTTGCGTTTTCCCTCTCTTGGTATCCATCCCGTCGCTCTTACAGTCCATCTGTTATCTTTTCTCCTCGTGACATGTCCTGCCCAGGTCCACTTCTTTCTTTTAATTGATATAATAATATCGGCTACTCCTGTCTGTTCTCTGATCCATTCTGCTCGTTTTTTATCTGTTAGCGTTACCCCTATCATTTTTATTTCCATTGCATGTTGCGCGCTCCTTAGTTTCATCTCTAGTTTTTTTCGTTATCCTTCACGTTTCTGTACCGTACGTTACTACTGGGAGAATGCAGTGATTGAATACTTTTCGCTTTGGTGAGAGCGGTAAGTTTCCAGTCATGATTTCGTAATGCCTTCCGAATGTGCTCCAGCCCATCCTTATTCTGTGGAGAATTTCTTTTTCATGGTTAGGAGTTCCTGTTATTAACTGTCCCAGGTATACATATTCGCTTACACATTGTAAGGGTTCATTGTTGATTTTAAATTCCTGTTCCTTAGCTAGGCTATTGAGCATAACCTTGGTCTTTTGCCTATTCATATTGAACCCAATTTTAATACTTTCCCTGTTTAGGTCATCAATCATGTTTTGTAGTTCGTCTCCGTCATTGGTAAAGAGTACAAAGTCGTCTGCAAATCTTAAATTGCTGGGATATTCTCCGTCTATTCGAATTCCCTTCTCTTCCCAGTCTATACGTTTAAAGATTTCCTCTAAACATGCAGTGAATAGCATCGGGGATATTGTATCTCCCTGTCTCACACCTCTCCCGATCGAGATTTCTCTGCTTCTCTCATGTAGGAGTAGTGTGGCTGTGCAATCTTTGTATATGTTGTTTATGGTTTTCACGTATACGCCCAGTACTCCTTGTCGTCGGTGAGCTTCTAGAACTCCTTGTATTTCTATGTGGAGTCAAATGCTTTCTCATAGTCGATAAACGCCATATAAAGAGGTTGGTTATATTCCGCGTACTTCTCAATTACTAGGTTGATAGCGTGGCTGTGGTCCATTGTTGAGTAACCTCTCCTAAAACCAGCTTGTTCTCTCGGTTGGTTAAAGTCGAGGGTTTCTCTTATCCTCGTAGAAATTACTTTTGTAAATAGCTTGTATATTACTGGGAGTAGGCTAATTGGTCTGTAATTCTTTAACTCCTTTATGTCACCTTTCTTGTGGATAAGGATTATATTAGAATTTTTCTAACTGCACAGTACACTACATATCTTGACACATTTTGCGAAGTGCGATGCAAGTTTTTCAAGTAAAATATCTCCTCCGTCTTTGATCAAGTCAGCTGTTATACCGTCTTCACCAGCTGCTTTACCGCGGGACACGCCTTTGGCAGCTTTTTTGACTTCGTCAGCGGTTATACATGAAATTTCAGTGTCTTCCTTTGATTCTATTTCTATTAAGGTTGTATGGTCTGTCTGAGAACTGTACAGTTCAGAGTAGAAATCTTCTGCTACCTTTACTATTTTGTTGAAACTGTTGATAACGTTACCTTGTTTATCTTACTCTGTCAAATGCACATTTATTTGGGGTTCAGAGCTTACTAAAGCTGTTTGGCTCTGAATGTTGCAATGATTTGGCTGTGCTTGAACAGTGTTAGCATTTTTCTAGGTGTGCAATAAAACATAAGCTGCTTTTTACTTCTGGCAAAGACCAGTGTAGTTTAATGGCTGCAAATTTTGTTTGTTCTTTCACTGCATCATTTTTTTTAACTTTAATTTTGTGACATACAGTTGCCCTTTAGAGATGGTTGCATATTTTTGCCTACTTTTGTAACCACCGCCATCACAAAACCTTCTAACTATTTGTGAGCACAGCACACATATGATTATGGCCCGTAGGGGTAAGATTGAATACAATGTCTCTGCAGGCAAAAATAAGGCTACAATGCAAGAATGCCTGACCCTACTGTCCTATTTACATGAATGTATTGGGGGTGTTCATTGTGTAACATTATTGTATAACATTATGATACATATATCCTCTAGCATTCAGATATGCTCACTAATACTGAGGCCATGGACCAGCAGCGTGATTAGCTTCTTCTATGTGATGTTTGGGATTTCCTTTACTGATTTACCTTCTACAATACACCCCAATTATCTTGTTTCTTCCTGTATTCGTGTGAAACATGCTGGCACCTGTACACGCAATGAGCATTCAATAAATAACAAAACAATCAGCATTATAAAGAATGTGCATTCAATTATGGTGGCAACACAATCAATCTACAAGCCCACATGAATTCCAACCTTTCCTTTTGGTGCTGCGTATCCAGTTTTCAAGGCAACAGCTCGCATATATTATGGAAATGCCCCGCCACGGTGGTCTAGTGGCTATGGTACTCGGCTGCTGATCGAGGATCGCGGCATCGAATCCCAGCTGCAGTGGCTGCATTTCGACGGCAGTGAAATGTTGAGGCCCGTGTCTTGGCACGATGTCAGTGCATGTTAAAGAACCCCAGGTGGTCATAATTTCGGGAGCCCTCCACTACGGCGTCTCTCATAATAAGAGCTGGTTTTGGGACGTTAAACTCCACATAACAACAATATTTATTTATTTTATTTAGGAAAAAACTGCCAGTCTGAGTGCCAGACTTTGGGCAGGGGTGGGCGATACAATGTTATACGAGAACCGATACAATGAAAAAAGAAACATGAAATACGGTCCACAATCCCAACAGTGACCGTGCCATACAAAAAGAGCCACCAAAAAAAAAAAAGAAAAAGAAAAGAAGAAGCGCACACTAGGTTAAAAAGTGAAAGGATGTGGCACCAAATATCAACTGTATTGGAAGTAAAATCAGCAACAATACAAAAGTACAGAAGCGAGACATTCAACTTCAAGCAATCAATCTGATCGAGATCGAGAGGGGTACTGAAATAAAGCGCACTGTAAATAAATGAAGGTGTAGCTATGAGACACATGGAGCAGGTAACGCATGGAGAAACGAGTTGAGATCGATGCTTTCAAGAATCTCTGATGGCAAATTGTTCCACTCGCTGATTGTGCGGGGAAAAAAAGAGTAGCTGTATGTGTTAGTATGGCAGAGGTGCTCAGCAACTCTTTTAGGGTGGGAGGCGCGTGTTTCACGGCACAAAATTGGTTCAATTTAATTACTCTTTTGTATTGCTAGCTTATTATATATATGAGATAGAATAGCTTCATTCTCTTGTGATAACGTCTCCATTCAAGGGTTTTCACCTTAGTGCTTTCCAGAAGAGCTGACGGAGATGTGTCACGTTGGTAGGCATTAAATATGAATCTTACAGCTTTTTGCTGTACTGATTCTAGTTTATCTATGTTTGCTTGCGTGTGCGGGTCCCAGACAGCCGATACATACTCTAATATTGGTATTATGTACGTTTTCTATGCGAGTAATTTAGTTTTGCGAGATGCCTTAGCGAGTGCCCGTCTTAGCTAACCTAGTTTTTTCAAAGCCTTTTAAGACACATGTTCGTTCCATCTTAAATCAGATGTGATAACAAGGCCAAGGTATGTATACTGCGAGACAAAGGACAAGGAGTGATTGCCTAGGTTGTACTGGAACGTTAATGGGTCTTTTTTTGCGAGTTATGGTCATTGCCACTGTTTTTTTCGCGTTAATAGTCATTTGCAATTTTGTGCACCAATCTTGAATTTTATTTAAAGAGTTGTTTAAGAGAACCTGGTCTCTGGAAGCACTAACTACTTGATAAAGCACGCAGTCATCTGCGAACAGCCGTATCTTTACTGGAATATCACGGACGATATCATTAATAAAAACCAAAAAGAAAAGAGGTCCGAGGACGGATCCCTGAGGTATGCCGGACTGAACCGGCGCGGACGACGAGTTGATACCACTGACCGTGATGCACTGGTGCCTGCAGCTCAAGTATGCTTCTATCCATGTCAATAAGGAGTCGTTTTTCAGAACTGGTTTTGGTTTGATGAGTAGCTTTCGGTGTGAAACGCGATCAAACACTTTTTCAAAATCTAGGAATAATATGTCAATTTGGCTTTGCTTGTCTAAGCCAATGGCAATGTCATGCACCATTTCAAGCAGCTGCGTGACCGCTGACAAGCCGCGTCGGAAGCCATGCTGGCGACTGTCTATTATGTTGTTGCTTTCGATGTACACTGAAAAGTGCTTGAATATTATGTGTTCCAGAACTTTAACACATACACATAACAGCGATATTGGTCTGTACGCGGAGGGTATGGACTGGTTTGCTTTTTTTGGTAGGGGGGTTATTTTGGCATAACGCCAGTCAGAGGAAGTTCTGCTCGAGAAAGAGATTTGAGAAATATTAGGCTCAGATACCTAGAACACCATTCTGCGTAGCGCACCAAGAAGGCATTGGGTATGTTGTCGATCCCACTGGATTTCTTATCATCTAGCTGGAGCAAGAGGGAAAGTACGCCCTCTTCCTCTATTTGTACATTGTCAATCGGTGGGAAATCACTAAAGAAGAGAAGCTCGGGTTCTGTGCCGTTATCCTTAGTGAAAACTGAGCAGAAGTATTGATTGAGTATGTGCGCTATTTCCGAGTTGTCAGTCACAGCATTATTGTCTATTATCAGAGTAGGTGGCGATTTTTTATTTGGTGACAGATACCTTCAGAATTTCGCCGGGATGAAGAAATAAATTTATTTAGCTGTACGTTTTGATAGGGAGCCTTTGCGTCAGCGATGCAGTTTTTAAGCTGCAATCTCAGTGCGCAAGTTGAGTTGCTTGTAGACGTTGCATTCTGTCGTTTCAATTTTTGTTTTGCTTTTTTAAGTCTTCGTCCCAAGCATATTATCTCTTTGGTTATCCAGGGGTTAGTGCACCGTGTTATTTTCCGCTTACGTGGTACGAAGTCATCAATACATTTTATCACAAGGTTCTTGAAAAAGTTCCACAGATGATTGACTGAATGCTTATCTGATTCGTAGAGGGATACAAAGTGTGTGAATGAGCTGTCTAATATATCCAGCACGTCAACATCACTTGCACGAGCAAACACAGGCACAAAGGTTTCCCGTTTCATGACCTTACGCACACAGCTTAGCAGCATTTTTAGGCGTACAATTTTATGGTCTGATATGCCCTCAAAAATTTTGATAGTGGAAATTTTGATCATGGAAATGGCTGTTCCAGTGTTGTGTCACATTAGCGGTGAAAAGAAAGGTCCCTACCACAATGTGGGAGGGGCTG
Organism: Hyalomma asiaticum; assembly: GCA_013339685.2. NCBI lineage: Eukaryota > Metazoa > Arthropoda > Arachnida > Ixodida > Ixodidae > Hyalomma > Hyalomma asiaticum. Next base: position 340,588,448 of record CM023481.1, on the reverse strand, counting down.
TTGTGGGGCTCCCAGACAACACATGGACGTCCTAAGGACTAGGAAAAGATGTCCAACTTTGGAGGTAGGGACTTCCCATGGGATGTCCCATATACCCCAGAAAAGCATTCCATGTGATACAAAAAGAGATGTTTTTGAGATGTCCCGGACAGTGAGGTTGTGGGAGATTATTGGCATCTCTTTATTTTTTTTTCTTTCTTTGTGAGATTTATTCATTTCTCGCATGCTGGCAATCGTTCACTGACCACAGAATTCTTAGGAAGCCTCCCCCCCCCCCAAAAAGTGCCCAAAATAAGGTGAATACCACGATTAATCATTGCACAGCAGTAGTCCGGTGGAAGTATCACATGCATAGATTCTCCCACATGTCCGCTGCTTTCTGCCACCAGTGGTCTTTAGTGCTAGACTATTGCCAGTTCTGCAGCAGAGGTGAATGAGGACGCAGATGTCTGAGATTGTTTCTTCTGTGTTCTGTGTTTCATTACCAAATAAGGCAGTCTGCGTAAAAGAAAAAGATGACACGAGTGATGAAAACGCAGTGCAGCAGTAATACAAGCGATGCAAATGTTAGCGTTGTAACAATACTCACAGCACACGACCTACCATGGGCCACGCATGTAGCATCCATGTCTCGTACCCATTGCTTTCATGAGCATACACTACAGAAGGGGCAACAAAATGTGAGTAAGATGCTAAGAATGTAATAACTGCAATGGTCTAAGCTTACCTCAAATGTTATGAACTCAGGCTGGATCGCCGAATATTCCAAAGACGCTAGACACACCGATAAATAAGATGGTGACGATCTAAGTACCACGCCCATAAGACCACGTGTGACGACAAGCTGCACAAACAGCTCGCAAGGGTGTCGGCCGTGAAGGCTCTTGCCGAAGTGCACGTATTTGAAAAAATTTAATTGCACATTTGTTACCTCTGACAAATATCAGTGCGTAGATTTTTTCGGCGGCATGCCTCTTTTATAGCAAAGCTTATTTACAAATTATTTTACCGCTTCAAATACAACTTTTCGGAAGGCGTGTTTGTATACGAAATCCAAGACGTTTAAGCCGTTTCCTGTTTTGTGTCCGCATTACCGCGTATGAGCAAAGTCAAAATGTGGTGGTACTATGGCTCGGCAGACTTCGGCGTTCCCATGTGGTGATCCGAAAATGACTTGAAAAATCAGCATAAGAGGCCTGCACTTCAGAATATTAACTCACTACATTGGAAGAAATGCAAAATTATAACTGGTGCCCTCGATCATCGCTGATTTCAAATGCGTGTGCTTCATTAAGCAAACACCGGTATGCATAATTAAATTGCCGGGTTATCTGACGTACCAAAATAATCAAATAATGGCACTTGCAGAAAGGCACTAATTTGAAGTCCTAGTAAAGGCCAACCATGGATGCATTTGGGATGATTCTTAAGTACATGTCCCTTGGATGCTTTTTGGACATCCCAACATGGATGTGGGATGTCAGTACATTTTTGGGACGTCCCTGGGATGTTGTGTATTGTCTGGGCTAATATCACATTCAAAAAGTGCTGACTAATCCAGGGAGGTGTAAGAGGGGCACTTACACCGAACGAAGTCACACCTGCCACCCTTCCTCTCTCACCGATGTCCCCACTCTTCACTCGTGCTTCCTTACTTTTTTGCGATTAGGACACTGTGGAGTCTCGCTGTTATTAATTCACCCCCCCCCCTCCAACCGTTCTGACGTTAAGGCTTTGCCGCCTTCAAGACAAAATCCTGCCGACGCCCACGGACTAGTCCACACAATGCACGAATTCCGTCCTTTAGCTGTATTACGTAACGAAACTGTATGCCCGAGGAGAGTTTAGACAGAATAACGACGTGGCGCCACACACTGCTAAAAAACAGCTGTAAATCTGAGTAAACGGCGATGACCTCGGCTTGTCGAGCGTTTAATGCTATTTATTTGTCTCAAAATGAAGCACGCACATCGGAGACTGGCAAAGTGGAAACGCGACATATGATGTTCCTCGAAACAGCTGTAAGTGCAAAACAGCGGGACCAAAATTTGCTAGAAAGCACACACCGCAGTTAAAGTGCACAACAACTGATTTCACAAACCTTAATGTGGCAAATATGGATCGCGGTACGACGCTCTGTACAGCTTTCCACGCGAGAGCGCTGGCAAGTCTAATGACCTCAGCAGTGAGCGTAACTGACGCCTTATCATTTATGTAGATAAGGGTCAGGCACGCCTTTCGTCGGCCTTTCGTCGTACTTCCTCTACCGGGCCTATGCTGCGTACGCTGCTGCGAGTGGCAGGTGCCATGAAATGTTACCAGTTGCCAAACAACCAACCTCGAGTGGTCTGGTAACCTTGTGGGCCTAATCCTACCCAAGAGGCACCGCGCACAAGGTCCCTGAAGCGACGACACAGGAGGTTGGCTTGCTGAAGCTAGTGAAGTCACGTGGCGCCGCCTCCTAGTTTCTTTTCTTCCTCTATATTTGTGGCCATGTCCTCTCAGTGAGTCCGCAGTGTTGCTCAGGGTGACGAGATGCACCGGGTTGGTAGAATGTTCGGTGTCACTTTACATCAAGGATATAAATATTTTTTTATGCTCTGTTATCATACCCGAATTACAAATCAGAAAAAAACAAACCAACTTGGAATACAAATAAGAAATGTGCTATATTTTGAGGGACGGTACCATGGCTAGGCAAAGAGCAACAGCCGGGCAAAAGCTTGGTTACCCTGAAAAGTGCTGTTTGAAGGAGATGCATTTGAGTAGATGACTGAAGAGTAGTTCCAGCAGGTTTATTGCCTGTCCAAACAAAGAGGGCATAGCTTGTACACGACGCTTGACACCACCAATGGATGCAGTCGGGCCAGTGGCTCCTCACCAGAGAGGAAATTGTTGTGCACATTGTGATTCTTGACAACAGCCTCTTCTAGTCGCCAGCCGGTTGTGAGGAATCAGAAACTCACGCCACTCCACCACGATTCTTGATTTCAGATTCTCTGAGGAATGGACCAGTTGATGAGCAGCTTCGCTGTCTCGGCGTGCAAAGGGGCACCAGCCAGAGAGAGGGCGGCAGCGGCTCAGGAGGGCAGCATGAGTAAGCTGGGCTCCTTGGCACAGACCATGGCGCTGCAGCAAGAAAGAAATTAATTTCTTATTTATTTTCAGTATTTCCCTTCATTTATTATTTCTTGTGGTTTGTTAGTTCACTTCGTTTAGTTTCAGTTTTAATAATCTCATTTTAATTTTATGCATTTATTGATCATTCAATTTCAGTTTGATTGTTTCGTTGTATGAGGACTATCAGCAATACAAGAGGATGTTTCGACTGAAGGTGTCCTCCAATTTGTGTAATCTATTTCTTTTTTTTTTTTTCCCGTTATGGTAACCCTGCTGCAAGACCAGCTTGCTCATTTTATTTGCATAAATCTTAGGCGACTAGACAATCACACTGCAAGCATTACAAATAGTTGCACTTTCTGTATACGGATTTTTGTACAGTGGTATTTGTAGTTTTTCTATGTTTTGCAGCTCACTCCACATTATGAAACGTTACCGTGTAGTATAGGCACATTTTAGTACCGTGATGCTTTCATTTCTGCAAAGTGAAACTAAGATGCAATGACTACAAGCTGGTCTTCTTTAGGAGCACCACACTTTCATATACCAAACTAGTTGCTCTCCAAGTGCTGTACTCTTACAAATGAAAATGGGCATCATCACTGTAACACTTATTTTTTCAGTATGTTGTGCAAAGAACGGACGATTACAGGAAAAACTAGGCAGACAGAAAGAGTGCAAACTAATCAACTGGTTTATTCTTTCTTGAAACAGCTTATATAAGCATGTTCAAACGTCACAAAGGAAGGAAAGAGGGCCTGAAAGGGGGTTGAAGGGGAAGCATACAATTCAGACCACTTCACGCCAACAAACAGCTGTGCAGAAACTTGTCTTCAGCCTTATACAAAGTTACAGAAGTATCGCTTACACACTTATCGCCTTTCCCTTTAATGAAAAATACTCCCAAAAGTTCACGGCCTATTCTGCTCCGGCTCTTTCAGAGAATTTTTCAATCTTCTTGAGCAAAGGCTCGCATCCCATGCACGTGTTGCAGTGGGCAGGCAAATTTGCTCCTTCTTTTTTTCAAGAGACGAGGCATGCTCCCCTGCACGTTCATTCATGCAGCACCCCGTTTGGCCCACGTCATGACCTTCCACACTTGAGGGGTATTTCATATGCCACCTTCGTGGCACAATCCACAGAAAATTGGTCATGTTGGATTCCGCAACCTTTGCCTCGGGCTTCCTTCCTGCTAATTCTACGGCATAACCCGGCCAGCTTCTTAGATGCCGAAAACACCACATCGACAGCATGCCTATTTACCACTTTTTTAAAATTGTGGGCAACCTTGTGCATGTATGGCACAGCAATGGGCTTTCTCGGCAGGAACTCAATGCATCCAGAACTTTTTTTTTTTTTTATCTTAATTGTCAGTCACTGCTGTGGTTACCTCGCAGGGGAAGGCAGCCAAAAACAGCCTGCTTGATTGTGGAAATTTTCGTGCATTGCATGCAGACATGATTTAGTGAGGGCAGAATTAAGGCCCTTGAAAATGCCCTTTTTATAATCTTCGAATGCACATAATCGAAAGGCAGCTCCTTGTGCGTCCGCGGTGCATATTTCCAGCAAACATGACTTGTTCCGAACTGTACATTAATGTCTAAAATTTGCAACAACCCTTTAGAAGGAAGCTCGTGCGTAAACTTCAACCCTGTTCCGTGAAGCGTAAAAGGGGTTAGAATACTACTCGCTGACTCTGAACAAGTAATGGAACACTGTCCGGATAAAAGTATTAAAAAAAATCTACGTATCTGAAGGTTTTGATAACACCTTGTTTAGCGAGAGCGAGCTGCAGTGAGCGGTCAGTGGCGGCTAAAAGAATGTCACGTAGGACTGGGGCAACATAAGACCCGATACAAGTGCCCTGACGCTGAATGTAGAATTCACTGTTATAGGAGATGAAGGTGGCCTGTAAAGAAACCTCTAACAAGGACATGAAGCTGTCAGGCGACATACCGGAAGCGTTTTCAAATCTCATTACACTGTTCATTTGAAAGCAGTCTCTGACAGCTACAAATAGTTCACCATGGGGCACCGAATAGAACAAGTCTTCCACATCAATGCAGAATGCATAAACTACACAAGCACTGGAATTCATGAATCGCACTGATTCACCAGAGTTCTTGGTGGCAAAAGGTTCGTCAACATGCAGGAAAGTCAAATTCTTTTGCAGAAACTGGCTAATAAGGCATTGCCAGGAGCCCTTCTTGCTGACAATTGTTCTAAATGGCACCGAGTCCTTGCGAGTCTTTACAGTGAAGAAGACGGCCAGCGCCAGTGGGGCACCGACGGGGGGGGGTTTCGGGGGTTGTAACCCCCCCCCCCCCTCTGAGGCCTACCTTACCCCACTCCTACTCCGTAACTGCTCCTATGTCCTAGAAGAATATGGTGCGAATGTCTGCAAAACATTGAAAAAAATAATAAAAATAATCATCATCATTGATGTTACTATTATTTGGCATTTTATTATTTACTTTTTTTACACATGCAACAACTGTGTAATCGCATGCCCGGCCCTTTGTGAAAAATTGAACCCCCCCCTGGGGCAGAGATCCTGGGTGCGCTACTGGCCAGCGCTTTCTTTTCACACCCAGTTATTGAGCTTGCAAGCCAGTTCAAGGTCCTTGCACCTTGCAGCGGCTCTGCTCTTGATCCTTGTTGCAGTTGGTTAAATGCGCACAAAATTTTTAGCGATGGTTTCATCGGCCTTCTTTCTGAACTCCTCTTCTCTTAACACGACAAATCCCCCGTTTTTTGTCTGCTTGAAATAACCGCAGATTGTTCTGTTTGAAAAATGTAACGACGTTCCTGGTCAGATCTTTGACATGCTTGACAGGCATTGTGTTCACAGTTTTCCTTAGGGCATCTGCACCTTTCTCACGCCCCTCTTGATCAGCTTGACTTCAAATACTGCGATTAATTGCTAGTAAGTCATGCACCATAACTGAAGGTTCGGAACTGTACTTTGGTCCTTTCCTGATAATGCCAGCCACTTCACCAGGGAGCACCACATCTCCCATGGCCATGTAGCTTCTTGAACCATTGGTAAGGCTGGTTGTTCTGTTACTGTGGAACGCTTGTTGAAGGCACCTGGCCCACCAAAATTCCGTCATCCACGTTAAAGGTCTTCTGGAAGCTCCTAATTTTATCTCGGCTATCCAGACAGGTACCGCCACATAGCATAGCATCTTTAAAATATCTTGTATCCTCCGAGCTTGGTGCCATAGTTCCGTTCTAAGTATCTGTAGATATGTCTCAAAAGGCCCACACACAGTTTGAGGAAACCAAACATTGCACTTGCATCTTCTGGTACGATTCTCTTTCGCAGGCAGAAGGCAGTGTACCTGGCGTGGCACGTTGAGGTGACGATGAGGTTCACACAAGATTTGACTTGGAAGGGTGACGGACACATTCAGAAAAGGGCCCTCTGTACTCATCGGGTATCGTAGAAGAACTTCTTGCTGGTCAAGTTGGTGCATGACTCATTTTTTGAGTAGGTTGCACAAAGAAAGGACGATCACAGGAAAAACTAGGCAGACAGAAAAAGCGCAAACTATCAACTGGGTTATTCTTTCTTGAAACAGCTTATACAAGCATGTTCAAATGTCACAAAGGAAGGAAAGAGGGGTTAAAAGGGTGGTGAAGGGGAAGCATACAATTCAGACCACCTCACACCAGCAAACACCTGTGCAGAAACGTGTCTTCAGCCTTATGCAAAGTGATAAAAGTGTCGCTTACGCACTTATCTCATTTCTCTTTAATGAACAATGCTTCCAATAGTTCACGGCCTATTCTGGTCTGTCTCCTTCCAAGAATCCTAATCTTCTTGAGCAAAGGACTGAGCATGGACTGCCCTTTTACTATGGGTGAACTCGAAGCTGCACTTGCTTTGTGTAAGCGTTCGTCATCGCCAGGACCAGACGATATAACCTACCGTGCCTTACGTAACCTAGGGGAAGAGGCTCGGAAGGTGCTGCTCCTCTTATACAACAGCTCGTGGGAGATGGGCATGGTTCCCAAGGAATGGAAGACGAGTCGCATAATTCCATTGCTTAAGCCTGGGAAGTCGCCTTTAGACATTGCATCATATCGACCAATTGCACTTGCAAGCTGCGTTGGAAAACTAATGGAGAGAATGATTCTAGCACGGCTGGAATGGTACCTTGAACATTACCAGATATACCCAGACGCGATGTCCGGGTTCAGGCGTGGTCGCTCCTCCATAGACAACGTGATTGACCTGGTGACATATGTCGAGCACGAGAAGTCCCGCAAACGATTATCTGCTGCCATGTTTCTAGATGTTAAGGGAGCATACGACAGTGTAACACACGAAGCAATTTTGAGCACGTTAGAAGCAGTCGGACTTCGTGGCAAGACCTATTTGTGGATCAGTAGCTACCTAGAGCAGCGATCATTTTACATACTTACAGAGGATGGCCCAACCTCTCAACATTACAGTAGCCGTGGAGTTCCCCAGGGCGGAGTACTGAGCCCAACTCTCTTCAATCTAACGCTCATTGGACTCGCCGGCATCCTTCCTGGCACCGTTCGGCTCTCCATCTATGCCGACGACATTTGCATATGGGCATCGGCTGTGACACGACTTCAGCTTCGTGCGCGGCTTCAGAAGGCAGGTTCCTTGACATCATCCTACCTCCGTGAGCAAGGTCTGCAGCTAGCCTGTGAAAAGTGTGCTGTGGTGGCATTTACCAGGAAACTAATGTCGCCATACGTCATAACCCTCGACGGGCAGGTGATCCCCTATAGCAAAAGTCACCGATTTTTGGGAGTGATTGTTGACAGAAATCTGTCCTGGACACCCCATGTGAACTATGTGAGGAAACGGTTGACAGGAATCTGTCACATGTTTAGATTCCTAGCAGGAAAGACCTGGGGAGTGTCAATTACATCTATGCTACAGCTGTACCGAGTCCTTTTCATTGGATTCCTGCGGTACAGCCTACCAGTGATCGTGAACACCTGCAAAACTAACTTGAATACACTCCAAGGCATCCAAGCCCAAGCCCTGAAAATATGCCTTGGTCTGCCAAAGAGCGCATCGTCGACAGACGTTATAGCAATCGCTCGCGATCACAATGTCAGAACGCATGTAACCATTGAAACAATGCGTGTGCACATAAGACACTGTGCCCGGACCCCTAATCACCACCTCGCAGGTCTTCCAGTGGAACGACCCCGCACAACGTTCAGTTCAAAGGTCCTCGCCCACCGTGCCTCTCTTTCGTCAGGGTATGCACCTACAACAAAGGCTTCAATTCCTCCATGGTGTGTGAACCATCCTCAAGTTTGCCTCAACATCCCTGGTATTCTGAGAAAGTTGGACTTACCACCATGTGCACTCAAACAACTAAGCATGTTACACATGTATGCGAAGTACAGGGGCTGCACAGAAGTTTATACCGATGGCTCAACCACATCAACCAGTTCCGGTGGTGCTATAGTTACCCCAAGAATGGGAGTCACCCAGCACTTCAAAACTTCCCACGTCACCACATCTACAGCTGCAGAGCTCGCGGCTCTCCGCGGAGCGCTTCATATTATACACGCTGAGAGTCCTGCAAAGTGGGCAATCTTCTGTGATTCAAGATCAGCTCTACAAAGTATACAGTCGTTTCTTCGACACGTGGAGCAAAACCACCTTACATACGAAATCGCGGTACTTGTGCAAAATTTACAAGAAAAAGGACATGGGATATATTTTCAATGGATACCAGGCCATTGCGGTATCAGTGGAAATGACTCCGCAGATAAGGCAGCTCGGACATCAGGCGATGAAGACCGCTGTGTTCCCATTCCGCTCTCAAGGACCGACGCTGCAAGACAACTTCGCACTCTTGCGCGAACCATGTCCTTAACTGAGTGGAATACCCCATACACGAGGCGCACCAGACTGCACCGGCTAAACCCATCGCTGCAACTCGGACCTCCGGCTGGTTTGCACCGACGTGAGGCTTCGCTTCTTTGCCGATTGTGGTTGGGAGTGGCCTTTACGAACGCTTACTCTGCGCTGATTGGAATGGCTGATAGTCCTGCGTGTGCTGTCTGCGGATGCGCAGAGACCATAGATCACTTGTTGTGCCACTGCCCACAATTTGAGGAACATCGACTGCCTATGACCGAGTCCTTCACAAAGCTCGATGATCGTCCACTTTGTGAACAGACAATCTTAGAATACCGTCCTCACGGTCCAACGGCTCAGAAAGCAATGAAAGCGCTTTTGGCCTTTCTAAAAGCATCTGGCCTAGCCGAGCGCCTATGATATTGTATAGGACTGCCCTGTAGGCATTCCCCCTCTCTCCTTCTCTTTACTTTTATTCCCCTTTTCCCATCCCCCAGTCATCATCATCATCAGCCAATTTTATGTCCACTGCAGGACGAAGGCCTCTCCCAATCCTCGCCATCCTTGCCTGTCCTGCGCGAGCTGATTCCATTTGATGCCTGCGAATTTCTTGATTTCGTCCCCCCATCTTACTCTCTGCCGCCCACGGCTGCGCTTACCCTCTCTTGGTATCCATTCCGTCGTTCTAACTGTCCATCGGTTATCTAGCCTTCTCATCACGTGGCCTGCCCATGTCCATTTTTTCTTCTTAATATCGTTCATTATGTCGGCGACCCCCGTTTGTTCTCTGACCCACTCGGCTGTCTTCCTATCCCTTAGTGTAACGCCTATCATTTTCCGTTCCATCGCCCGCTGCGCGGTTCTTAACTTCCTCTCTAGCTTCTTTGTAATTCTCCAGGTTTCTGATCCGTAAGTCAGTACTGGCAGGATGCAGTAGTTATATAGTTTCCGTTTGAGTGATAGTGGTAGGTTTCCGTTCATGAGTTGTGAATGTCTGCCGTATGCGCGCCATCCCATGTTTATTCTACGGTGGATTTCTTTTATATGGGTGGGTTCTCCAGTAAGTAGCTGTCCTAGGTACAGATATTCTTCTACGACTTCTAATGTATGGGTTTCGACCTTGAATAGACGTTTTTTCGCCGTGCCACTTACCATTATCTTTGTTTTCTGCATGTTCATCCTTAATCCTACCTTAGCGCTTTCTCGGCTTAAGTCTTCAATCATCTTTTGCAATTCGTCGCCATCATTGCTAAAGAGTACTATGTCATCTGCAAATCGCAGGTTACTCAGATATTCGCCGTTAATCCTGAGCCCTGTCTCTTCCCAGTCTAACCTTTTGAAGATTTCTTCCAAACATGCAGTAAATAGCATGGGAGAAATTGTATCTCCCTGTCTGACACCTTTCTGTATTGGGATTTTTCTGCTTTTCTTATGGAGGAGCAGGGTGGCTGTAGAATCTTTATAGATGTTGGCTATTGTGTTTATATAGCTATCACATATTCCTTGACGACGTAGTGCCTCCAGAACTGCTGGTATCTCTACTGAGTCGAAAGCCTTTTCGTAATCTATGAAAGCCATATAGAGGGGTTTGTTGTATTCAGCGGATTTCTCGATCACTTGATTGACCGCATGCAGGTGGTCCATGGTAGAGTATCCTTTTCTGAACCCTGCTTGCTCTCTCGGTTGATTAAATTCAAGTGTGGCCCTTATTCTGTTTGAGATAACCTTTGTGAATATTTTGTAAAGTGCTGAGAGTAGACTGATCGGCCTGTAGTTCCTCAAGTCTTTAATATCTCCCTTCTTATGTAATAATAGAATATTTGCGTTTTTCCAGCTTTCGGGTACATTTGAAGTTTTGAGGCATTGAGTGTATAGTGTCGCGAGCTTTCCAATAAGGAAGTCTCCGCCATCTTTGATCAAGTCGGTGGTTATGCCGTCATCTCCAGCCGCTTTTCCGCGGGACATGCCCTGTATTGCTTTCCTAACTTCGTCCGCAGTGACGCATGGGATTTCGTAGTCCTGCTCGGCATTTAATACACTCATGGTGGGGAGACTCCTATTTGAGCTGTATAGTTCGGAATAGAAATCCTCGGCCACTTTGGTTATGCCACTAAAGTTAGTAACGATGTTGCCCTGCTTATCTTTCACTGCATGCATTATGTTCTTTCCCGCACAAAGCTTCCTTTTGGTTGTTTTGATGCTGACTCCTTTTCTGACGGCTGCTTCTATTTCTTTCACGTTATGGTTACGTACGTCCCTGACTCTACTTTTACTGATGAGCTTAGATAGCTCGGCGTATTCTATCTTGTCTCTTGAGTTAGTTATTCTCATCTGTTGGCGTTGCTTGATTAGATTTTTAGTAGACTCCGAGAGTTTACTCACAACATGTCTTGGTGCTTTGCCCCCTACTTCGATTGCTGTTTCGGTGATCAGATTAGTAATGTCTTCGTTCATCTTCTCTATATCCTCATTATCTTCCTGTCCTAGAGCCTCATACTTGTTCTTAAGTGCAATGCTAAATTCTTCTCTTTTCGCCCTGACGCTATCGAGGTTGGCCTGTTTCCGTGTGATTAACTTTGTCCTTGTTTGCTTTAGATTGAGGGATATCTTCGCCCTTATTAGTCTGTGGTCACTAATTCTAATCTTATTAACCACTTCTGTGTCTTGTACTATACCTAGATCAGTGCACATTATGAAATCTATTTCGTTTTTCGTTTCTCCGTTGGGGCTTTTCCACGTCCATTTCCTGTTCCTACGTTTCTTGAAGAAAGTATTCGTTACACGGAGGTGGTTTCTTTCGGCGAATTCTGCTAGCATGTCCCCTCTGCTATTCCTATCTCCTTCTCCGTAATTACCGACGGCATGTTCTCCTTTTAGTTTCTTTCCTATTTTCGCGTTGAAGTCCCCCATAACAATCGTATACTGGGTCTGTACCTTGTTCATTGCCGTTTCTACATCCTCGTAGAACTGTTCTACAGCCTCGTCACTGTGGTTGGTCGTTGGTGCGTAACTTTGTACTAGCTTTAGTTTGTATCTCCTATTTAATTTTATCACGAGCCCTGCTACCCTTTCGTTGATGCTATAGAATTCTTCGATGTTGCCTGCTATGTCTTTGTGTATAAGGAACCCCACGCCGTATTCGCGCTTCTCTGGTAGTCCTCTGTAGCAAAGAACGTGTCCCTCATTAAGCGATAAGTACCCTTCTCCTGGTTTCCTAACCTCGCTGAGGCCAATGATATCCCAATTAATACCCCTTAATTCTTCTAGTAGTTCAGCTAATCTGGCTTCGCTTGAAAGGGTTCGCGTGTTAAGAGTCGCTACGTTTAATTTCCAATGACGGCCTGTCCGAGTCCAGAGGCTCTTTGAGTCTTTTGTTCCAATACCCGTGTGGTCGCATCCGTGGCTGGAAGCTCTGTTGATGTCGTCGTCGTAGGTCCAGGGTTTGGTTGGTCCGGTAACTTGGGAGGTGTTGGCCATGGTGTTGCACCAGGGGGGCCAGTTCCTGTTCTGGTGCTCAAGTGAGTTACGTAGATGAAGCACGGTGATGGTGGGCGCCCATATGCATCTTTTGTCCAAAGGCTCCCCGGGGGGAGGAGACTTTCAGAGGTGTTGCAGTGAGTGGGTTAATCAGGACAGGGTATGATTATTAAAGAGAAGTAGTCGGTACAAATAAGATACCTCAGGAGCGTAGAGAGACCATAAAGGATCAAAGGGTAAAAGGCAGAAGTGCTAAAAAAAATAAATAAAAAAAAAAACTTCTTATACGCTTAAGGATTCGAACTCGGGACCCCTTGGTCTACTACAAAAGCATGGCCGAGTCGTCTGGGTTGTCGGGTCGCCGAGGTGTTCAAGAACAGATTACTGCTGTGCCCTCTCGTCAATTGTGACGCGATTAATTTCAAAATGTCCGCAATGCAGCATTTTTGCTGATTTCGAATACAAGAAAGGCATGCCTGATTGTCTCGCCTGCGACGCGGGAGTTTACGGCGTGTTTGTCGCGTCATCACGTGCAGCTTGTCCAGAGTGTGTCGTTATCCTTCTGTTCTCTGCCGCGGCAAAGTGGCTGTCTGAGGGAGATAGAGATAGCGAGGGCGAAAGGAGGGCGATAGCTGGGGGGAATGGGGGGGGGGTGAAGTAAGAAACGGGAAAAGTGTGCATAGCGACCTAGCTCGCACAAACGGAATCTCAGTGATAATAAATTCTGTGTTCGTCTGTCGGCGTTCAACCTACATCGTAATATGTTGAATGTGGTTTCCTATATCCCACGGAAGTACTGCGGCCTTGTAATTTAGAGAGAAGCAGAACTCATCATGTGTTATGCTCGTAGCGCGTAGCTCATTCCTTGTCCGTTTACCCCGATAGGCGATTTTTTGCGAATAGCTTAGCATCTTAGCGGAAGATTGATATCAAACAAGTTCTGGCATCGTTAACTCCTGGTAACTTGCTATTTAGAGCACCAGTTTTAGCAGTCAGGGCGGGAGTCCTAATAAGTCGTTCTGACGTATCCTTGAAAGGTCGTTTTCACAAAACATTGGTACCTCCTTAAGTCTTTTTTTTTTTTTTTCCTTTTCGCCGGGCAGCCGCAATTGTTTGTGTTTTCGACGATGTGCGCGCTCGTATATGCCATTTCCCTTCAATAATGCGTTTACGGTCAGCGCCTGTCACTTCTTTCGTGTGCCTACTTCGTCTATTCGCACTGAAATAATATATGGTTTTAGTGCAGCTTAAGTTTTGAGTTGCGTCCCGCTAAGCGTTAACATTTATCGGGGGTCAGATTGCGCATGCGTACGCACGCTAGTCCAGCTTTGCGTTTAGCGATCGCTCGCTATTTTCCGAATTTACCGGAGACGCAACGCGCTCGCTAAGTTTGTTTAGCGCGAAGAACATGGCGGGTCCCTACAAGTGACGGCTGCCCGTTTCGCATCTATCGTGTCATCTTGCATCATTGTGGGACTAGCTGATTTAAAATAAATCGTGTTTCTGGTTTTCACTTCGAGTATTCTTACTTCGCTAATAGACAACCGATGGTAAGACAACGATCTTTTCGTTGTGTATTCTATTTTGACCACATTTACACATGGACAGCGGAAGCGAAACCCTGACATGTGAGACTACGGCAACATTTATGTAATTCTTATTGCACAATGTCTTTCTTTATTAATTCTTTTGCGCTTGCGTTGTTTTTAGTTACTAACAACGCCCGAAACGCCTCCGAGTTAGAGCGGCCTTGACACTTTCACTATTCGCATTTAGATGGCGCAGCGAAGGTTTGTGTTTTGCGGCGCGTCGTCATCTCGCGTTATACTATAGAGCTATGGAATGCTATCGAACAGCACTCCGCAAAAATTTAGCGTGCGTGACTCGCGAACGCTAACGCGAAGATTTTCCGCCATACTAAGTCTCTCTAACACACTCTCCGTTGGTAAGGTCACGTGGCGTGTCAATAGCGGCAATCGTTGGCATATTTGGTACCATAAAATGATCTTTATATATATATATATATATATATATATATATATATGTGTGTGTGTGTGTGTGTGTGTGTGTGTGTGTGTGTGTGTGTGTGTGTGTGTGCGGTTGCGGGACACGACATGTGACTTGGAATTCAAACAATAAAGAGAACAATATTACGACTATGTCTAAAACAATACAGACGCTAAAAAAAGAAAATGTAACAGGACTAGAATAATGTATTGAGGAGTGTTTAGACTTGGCCGCTAATTAATGCGGGTATTTAAGGGCTTCCTAGCCGGCGAATCAATTGCGTCATGCATTTCTGTGACTCATCCTAAGTAAGCGCAGTCATGCTTGTTCGGACCCGATTAGTTTTATATCTATCCTGGTATTCCTAACTGCGAGTAGATAATCTTCAACGCGTGCAGGTGGAGAAGAAAAGGTTTACATTCCTACATATCGGTTCGGACAACCTATTGAAAGGTTTAGAATGAAGGGCGTCGCTCACCCCATGGGAGGACTTTGGGCTTTGATGCGGGGCTTGTAGTGTTTACCCAGTTACAGACATCACGCCTTCATCAAGCACTCTGCCATCCCCCAGTGTAGGGTAGCAAACTGGACTCATGACTGGTTAACATCCCTGCCTTCCCTTCCTTATTTCTCTCTCTCTCTTGAGCAAAGGCTCGACTCCCATGCCCTTGTTGCAATGGGCGGGCAAATTTGCTCCCTCTCTAAAGGGTCGTTGAAATTTTTAGACATTAACTTACAGTTCCGAACAAGTCATGTTTGCTGGAAATATGTACCTCGGGCACAGAAAGAGCTTCTTCTTTTCGATTCTACGCATTCGAAAATAATAAAAAGGGCAATTGCAAGTTTGTGCCTTAATTCCGCCCTCACTAAATCATGTCCGCATACAATGCACTAAAGTTTTCACAATCAAGTTAGGCTGATTTTGTCTGCCTTCCCCTGTGAGGTAATCACAGCAGTGGCTGACAATTTTCTTAAGATCAAAAAAAAAAAGGAGATCTGGATGTGCTGAGTTCCTGCCAAGAAAGAAGCCCATTGTTGTTCCATACATGTACAAGGTCGCCACATAAAACTTGTAAATTAAATTTTAGACATCAGATGGAGCGCACATGTTTACACCCGCATCGCTTCATCTCGGCAGAGCGCAGCAGCCATGGTGAGTCAGTGTGCCACGTGCATCTATGCTTTGACGGACAGAGAAATTCAAGAACTGCTGATGAATTCTGACTCAGATGAAAGTGATAATGATGGAGGGGCTCAGCTAAGTGACTTCCAGTGAACCGACATGAAGAGCATACCCGGCCGGGGGTGCGGAGCAATTGGAAAAAACCCAGCAGTGAAACAGTGAAAAGTTTAAGGAGTAGGGTGGCTGTAGAATCATTACAGATGTTGGCTATGGTGTTTAGTAACTTATGTATCTCATATTCCTTGATAGTGCAATGCCTTCAGGATTGCTGGTATGTCTAAAGATTCAAAAGCCGATGGAGGGGTTTGTTGTATAGAGCGGATTTCACAATTACTTGTTTGATGACTTGGAGTTGGTTTATTGTGGAATATCTTTATTTCATTTATTTACAGATACTGTCGGTCCACATGAGGACCCAGACAGGGGTGGTAACCATACAGAATTACACATAGTAATACAGCAAGCCGTGATCGGAACAATAGAATATATTGGTACAGCAATATATACCCTGTTGTTGGAAATATTGACACAAGTGCGTAAAACTGTTCATGTGTCCCTGCATTTACAGTGTGTGCAAGGAGAGAATTTCAGGCACGTGCTGTCCAAAGCAAGAATGAGTATCTGAAACAATCTTTGTGAAGTCGATTTTCCTTAACCTGTCGACTATGTAAATTTCTCACTATGCGGGACTTAGGTTAATTTATGTAAACTTATCAACTAGTAACAGTTCTTTAATGATTAAATAGAAAAGGCTGAGTCGATTTTGCTTCCCCCTTACATTAAGTAGGGGCAGGCTTGCCCTTGCGTAAAGTGGTGTTACGGCGTCTTGCCGGTGGTATTGGGAATAAATAAACCGTAATGCGCATCTTTGAACTTGCTCCTGTTTTGACACTGAATCTTTCAAATACGGATCCCACACTTCACATGCATATTCTAATATTGGGTGCACGAGCACTTTATAAGCAGTCAGTTTCGTGGCTGGAGAAGTGAGTTTAAGGACACAAGTCGAATATAACCTAATCTCTGGTGGGCTTTCCCTACTACTTTTTTAATGTGTGGTGTCCAACTAAGGTCATATGTTATTAAAATTCTGAGATATTTGTACTCTGTTACATGATGAAGTGGTTCATTTTGTCGAGTCTATGTGAATGACACAGGTTTACGTTTGTGTGTGATGGTCATGCATACGGTATTTGCTGGTAAGAGACATCTGCCATGTGTCACACCATTGGTGCACTTTTCCTAAGAAGTTATTTACGAGTATGTGGCCACTCATAGATTTAAAGGGGTCCTGAACCACCGCTCGAGCTTGGTTTTGAAAACGGCTGGGTGTGTATTGAATGCCTCTCAGAAATTCACAGTCGAAAGAATTTTTCATAACGGTTTGTTAGGAGCGAAGATATTGCGACCGGAAAACCTCCCTTTCCAGTCCTGTCTCAACTCTGCGGAATAGAGGGTACAGAGCTCCTTAGGTCGGTGTCGAAGGAGGTGCCCCGCCCACCGCTTTACGTCACCAGACTTCAGCGACGTGTCAGAGTGGCTGACGAAAAGCGCGCGACTACCGGGGGCTGTTTCTTCGCAGCGCGCTTGTGGCCGCCTGCTCGCTTCGCGCCTGGACTCGGTCGCATGCTCTCGCGATCACCGCTTTCTTTTTTTTTTGATCCTCCGAAGCTTTGTTTCCGTTCATCATATACGTTTAGGCTCGCAGGTGTGAGCATTTACTTTGTCAGTGCGCTGCTTGTCGTCGATATTGTGCATAACGCGGCACCGGGACAAACAGCACAACTACCAACGCTGCTCCACCTTGTCCTGTATAACTCCTAGTTAATTGTTGATTAGTGATTGTAGACGGGATAATCATGCTGTTGGGCTCGAATGTGACTACTATGAGTCGAAAGGACGACCTTCACAACTCGGACCCTTGCCGACAGGTTAACGTGGAATAAGGTGCGTTGACATGCGGTAAGATGGATGGATTAATTTAATGTGTGAATACACTAGTTAAATTTTAACAGTGAAGCTCTTTAAGCTATTGGTGAAACTGGGAAATCTGCCGAAAACTCCACTAAGCTATGTAATGCTAGCATAACACTACCACGCTGTAGTAAAGACAAAGCTCCCTAGGACTAGTTAGGTAAGGCTAAGTCTCATTCAATGGAGCCTAATTAAGATTCCTAGGACAAGTTAGGTAAGGCTGTCTAATTCAAAGGAGCCTAATTAGGAATAATTAATTGAAGCCTAGTTCAGACAGGACTAATCCAACTAAGCCAAACCAAGCCAAACTGAACTAATTCAACCTGAATTGAGCTATGACAAGTAAGTCACACCTAATTAAGCGGATACTAATGATTTATAAATAATTAAGCCATGATACTAATAAACTATGTCTAATTAAGGTAAATCGAACTATGCGAAGCCTAATTTAGCTGATATAAACAAATCTAGTGTAAGCAAGCTTCTAATTAGACCGTGTCTAATTAAATAGTACTAATTAAATCATGCATAGCTAGGTTCTTTCTAGTTCAGTCAAACCTAAGCTAGCACTTATTAATCGAAGGTAAATTATGCTAAGACTTCTTCAAGGTCAAGCCTCATTAAGTTGAGACTAAACATTTCAGGACTAATTAGGCTAACACAGATTAAATCAGGCCTATTTCAGGTAGTATTCATCAAGCGATACCTAATCAAGATAATATGTCAAAGAACAACGTAACTAGCCCTGTACTAATTAGGCCATGTATAATTAAGATAGGACTATTTACCCAAGCATAATTATATCATGGCTAATGAAGACCAGCGTATTAAACAATGTATCATTAGGTATAAGTTAATTAGACCAAGTCTAATTAGTATAACACTAATTAGGTCCTGACTAATTAAGTTAAGACTAAGTCAAGTCTCAATAAGCTCAGATTATTAAGTTATGCCAAATTATGCCAAACATTACAGACGTAATGATTTCATTCGAAACTAATTTACTTTAGTCAGCCCTAATCTGCTGTAATGCTTAATTCACCCTAATCTAAGTCTAGCGTAATCCGCTCTATAATATGCCATAGTCCACCTTAATGCACTTTAGTTTGTCTTAATCCACCGTAATGCTCCTTAATGAGCTCTAATCCATCCAAGTACACCCTAATCAGACCTAGTCCTTTAATCTGCCTTATAGAAGAAATATTTTGGGTTCGACTCCAGCCATGTCATTGAGCACGAGTACTAGAAGGTGGCGCATTGGAGTACCATAGGGAATAAACCCATCTACAATCACTGATGAATTGTTAATTAAGGTTTGGGAATAATGTGGATTTATTACAGGCTGCAGGCACGCATTTGTTGGCTTCTTGGAAAACTATATTTATGGTGACTTATGCACCGCACCATTCACGTCCACGCCGAGGTAGTTTACGGACGCCTTCCAATGGCATCTATGAGGCTTGCGCATTAACAAGTATATTTTTACATATTTCCAGCAACTATTTTGCCTATATAGGTGCTCACAACGCAAGGAAAAGCGAGCGCGCAGCACACACGGCACGCACGCGCTTACGGTTTTAAAAAAGGCGTGCTGCGAACGGCCCTCACACAGCCGAGGCGGGCGTGTCTGCCATCGACCAATAGCAGCGACGCTCCTTGTAAATGCTCTATGACGAAACAGAGCATATTCATGGAGCGTGAGGAGAAGCCGTTTTTTGAGTTGAGGGCTCCTGAATAAGTGGAAGCTTTGTGCTCCGCTTGTGTACACTACGCTTCGCGGATGACTACAGCATTTGGCTGAGATGTTCGTTACAGCGTAGGCAAGCCGTAGATTATGTTTTTTCACTAAGCCCGGAGGGTGGTTCAGGACCCCTTTAACTTCTGTATATATGACACAGTCATCTGCGAATAACCTTGGTGTAACTATGGCCGATTCTTTGATTAGGTCGTTGATATATTCCAGCAACATAAGCCCAAGAACTGAACCTTGAGGCACCACTGATCTTACGTCACAGACCCTGACATATTTTCGTCAATACTGATGAACTGTCAATGATCAGTAAGATCAGTAATCAGATTATGGTGGGTAAACATAGAATAAGGTTGGTCACTGGGGGGTTAAAATAAATTAGGATGGTTTAGTGTGAGTTAAGGTGGACTAAGGTGCATGTGGATTAAAGAGAATTAAGACAGCTTAGGATAGATTAAAGGGCAACTCTGGAGATTTTTCACTGTCGACGGATCTTAATGAAATTTTCAGTGTATGTTCTCATCATCACTGTAATAATATATGCCAAGCCAGACAGTTGCAAGTCATTCAGTTTTCCTGAAAACTAGTTTTGAAGCTTTTTATTGGATTCCAAAGCAGGCTACCCTGCGTTTTTGATGTCATTACTCCAACTCTGCCTACCCGAGCAGGCAGGGTGTCAAGAGCAATATGGGGATACTTCAGTGCTCAAATATTGCAATTATCTATTGCAATTATCTCATTCTTCAGTAAAGTCATTGAAAAGCTTTTTGCTGGACGTTTAAGGTGTTATTTAGACAAGTTTCATATTCTTTCTAATAGGCAGTTTGGTTTCAGGCCCGGTTACTCAACTGAACTTGCCATGATATCCCTAACTGACGAAATTAAATCTGCTATTGACAGCGGTTGTGTTGTTGGAGGTGTTTTTCTTGACCTTTCAAAAGCATTTGATTCTATTTCACACGACATTTTATTTCAGAAACTAGAGTCAATTGGTGTATCTGGCGTCCCACTAGAACTTATTCGTAGCTATTTGCGTGATCGAGAACAGTTGGTATATGTGTCCGGTACCTTTTCCAACCCTAAATTCATCAACATCGGTGTTCCGCAGGGTTCTATTTTGGGCCCGCTTTTATTCTTAATTTACATCAACGATCTTCCTCATTGTCTAGCTCATTCGTCCTGCATACTCTATGCGGACGATACCACTATATTAACTGCAGATAAGGAGATTGACTCGATGTTGTTTAAACTAAACACAGACCTGAAAAATATTGTTAAGTGGTTCAATAAGAATAAACTAAATATAAATGCTAAAAAGTCAAACTTTGTGGTATTTTCGTCTCCTAATCGAATTATACCTAGGAACCCCTCTGTCTACGTAAGCGATACTCAAATTCACTCTACCTCTAGTACAATGTTTCTCGGGGTCGAACTTGATGAGCATTTAAAATTTAATTCACACATATCACAGCTTACGCGGAAAGCCGCATATGCCATTCGTATCCTGCTAAAAGTTCGCCCTTTCTTTCGTTTTGAAATATTGTTGTCACTTTACTACGCTTTTTTTCACAGCAACATAATCTATTGCATCTCATCATGGGGAAATACGTATGCCACTCATTTGTAAGCCATCCAACATCTTCAAAACCAAGCATTGAGAATAATATCATACAGTAGCTTCATGTCTAATGCATCATTCTTACTCCGTTCATATGAAATTTTATCAGTTCAGAAGCTGGTCAAATATTTTCTCGGTATTCTTATTTTCAAATATGTGAATGGCAAACTACCCATTCCTTTACTAAACTCTAGTCAGTTTCCTCAAGTGTCATCTACTCGTTTTGCAAAGGCTACCAACTTCCTTTTACCCAAACCCAGGACTAATTATGGTAAATTCACTATAAAATTCTCATCTGTATCCTTGTGGAATTCGTTACCTTTGGAAATCAAAAATAGATCCCTCGATATGTTTAAAAAAGGCTTGCGTTTGCACTTATTAAATTCATAGTGCTTAATATTATATAGAGTGTGTTATTGCATTTTTTGTCTTTTTTGTTTACGTGCATATTATGTATAACTTAGTCCCTATCTGATGCTTATCTATATTTTGTATACCTCAATTGTTCTTTCCTTACCGTCACAATACTTGATACTATACTGAGTGAATGATACTGCATCTTTTGTGTAAGTTTTTTTTTTGCTTTTTTTTGCACATATCTACTCATTTTGTATAACGTATATTCGCTACTTCGTACTTATCTGTACATTATATATATATATATCTTTATTTTTCTATCCTTACCACTGTTTACTATTGCATTGTATCGCTGAGGAATGATTTTTTAGGAGGTCTCACTCACAGTCTTGCGACTTTGAGACCTCCTTCTGTATTTGTATTCAACACATGCATTGTATCACTTGTATTTCAAATAAATTCAAAATTCAATTCAAATTCAAATCGTCACTGAGAAGTTGAGAAAAGCTGGCATGGACTCAATATATCGTCGGATGACATTGCCACTTCCATTTTTCTTTCACCTGCCCCATATTTCTGATGGCGGGGATACTTGTGACGTCGCCGCATGCGCTGCAATAAGCATCTACCTGTTTCGGTTTTGGTATGAACACATCGTTAATTTAGTTTCGTAATATTATTGGTGATTTTCTGAGCAAATTTAACCACCCTGCCTGCTACAGGAGTATCAGTGCCATTGTAAAACAGCGATATCAGGATATGGTGAACAAACAAACAAACAAACAAACAAAAAACGCCGGAGTTGCCCTTTAAGGGTGCTCCAATCCTTAATCCATCTTAAACAGGCCCTACAACACTCTGAACAAAGTCAGGAAACGGTGTGATCAGTCGTGGAGGCTTGTGTGAACATGCGAGCGAAATATTGGTGTACAATTTGGTCTCAAATACAGCTGGAAAGCACCCGCTATTCTTTCAGCAGATGACTTCACATGAGGCATCAGCCAAATCGCAGAGGTAGAAGTAGCTTTGAATGATTTCTTAATCGTGAAGTGATCATCTACTGTGCTTTATTGTTCGTTTGTTGAATTCAACAAATAAAGAAATTATGCTTATCCCTCTTAAAGAGCAACAAAAATAGTCAAGCATCCTAACACGTCATGTGATGTCATTTGTTGAAACCAAAGCGGGTGCTCTCCAGCTTTCTTTGGAACCGAAGTGCATGCAGTGTGGTTGCATGTTCTCAGGAGCCTCTAGGATTGATTGGCGCTGTTTTCTGGCTTGTTCATAAAGTGTTGCAGGGCCCCTTTAATGCACTTTAACGAATTAGAATGCACCTTACTTTGCATTTATCGGCATCGCTCCTCCAGTCTGTTCCACTATGGCACAGCAGCAGCCACCTCTGGCAGGGCCATGTGGATGAGGACGTCGGCATGTCCCAGGTGTTTTCCCAGACGGTAGACCAGCTGACAGGTGTAGGCTGCCGTTGTATTTGCTCCTGAGCGTGCTGGGGTGCTGCGCGTATTTTGTTGGGCGAACAAAATACGCACAGGTTACCACGCTGAGTATGCTCCCCGCTTTAACAGCTGGCATGGTGGTTCTGCCATTTTGGCACGTAATACCATGATGTACACTAGTCGCTATGACTTAGCCCTTTCCATTGATAGCAGAGAATCTGTATGTCTAGAATTTGACCGCTGTTATTTTCATGGTAATAAGACAGTTCTAGGATGCATTTATTGTTCGCCGTCCTCGCCCTACCATTTATTCTGCTGCGCCTTTGATGAAACAGTTAGTCAAATTAACGACTGACACAAGAACATAATCACCATGGGTGGCATAAACACTGCTGGTATTGTTGACACCGCGTGTTCGGGTTATGTTAAGTGCTTTCAAGATAATGGCCTTACTGCTTACTTACCACTTCTCCACGTAGTGTTTTTGGTGGACCTAGCACACTCCTTGATCACATCTTAACAAACCTAGTAACACCTCATTCTGCCCGTGTTATCGACTTCCTGTTTACTGACCACTATACTGTGTTTCTTTTGGGTGGATAGTCGCTTGCAAGATAGACCGAAGACTGTCATTAAAGAGACATTCTCAACTGACAAATTGATTGATTGAATGAGTTGTGGGGTTTAACGTCCCAAAACCAGTTCTGATTATGAGAGGCGCCGTAGTGGAGGTCTTCGGAAATTTCGACCACTTGGGGTTCTTTAACGTGCACTGACATCGCACAGCAGACGGGCCTCGACATTTCGCCTCCATCGAAATGCAGCCGCCGCGGCCGGGATTCGATCCTGCGACCTTCAGATCTGCAGCCGAGTGCCATAGCCACTACAGCACTGTGGCGGGGCAACTGACAAATTCCGTGACATCATTTTGTAAGGACTGTGTGGCGGAACAGACAGCCGAGAGATGGTGCCACAGTTGGTGCTGCATCGTCCTCATCATCATCATGGACACTAAGAACGGGGTAGCAAGGGTAGCGGAAGTAGGGAATAGAGTGTGTGTTCGACAAAACGTGTTGCACGCGCTTCCTCCCTGACAATTTCCCAAACTGACTGGGCTGAGCTCTTACACGGTAATTCTGCTATTCCAGCCTTTCGTAAGATTCGTCATATAGTCACTGATGCCATTCAGAAATGTTCCAGTAAATGTAAAAGGGTACTCTGTTTTCAGACAGCCTTGGATGACGAAATGTCTTTTGCACAGCATAGAGAAAAAGACTAACTTGAGCAAAAAGGTAAAAACGCAGCCATTTAACTTATCACTTTTGCAGTGCTTTAAAAAATACTCCTACACGCTCTCCATGTTGTTAAAGGAAAAAAAGCGCCGCTACTACAAGGACCGCATTCTTAAAAATGGAAATGACAGCCAGAACTCAAAATTAATGAAGGAGATTTTATTTTTTTATTTTTTATTTAGGGCCTGTATCCCCGCACGAAATTTCTCAAGGTCTAAAAGAACTAAAATGCACAGGTGCCGGCATATAAGCAGCAGATTTAAATGTGCACATATGAAGAGGGCAACACAACAAGGACCGGAGAGATTTTATAAGATCAACATACAGGCTCGTCCTTGCATATATATCTTGGTAGATGACCAGGAATTTTTTTGTGACCTTGTGAGCAGTCATGAATGGTCTTAAAATGTACGGACTTGGGTCTTCAGCTCCACTCCTTTCAAGAGTGAATGTTTTTATGTGCTAAACAGTTGCGAATTAGTTATCTCTGCATTATATACGCTATGGCTTCCCATGACTCTGTGTGCACTTTCTTTTTTCATTTAAGGGACACTAAATCTGAAAAGGTGAACTATATAGAATGATAACGTATATATTTCGAAGACGCTATGGTCATTAACTTTGCCATTTTATGTTCAGTAATAAAGGAAAAAACGAATGTCAGCAAATTAGTTTTGAAATACGCACCGCAACATCAGCCTCATGACGTCAGAAGGTCAATTTCTTTTCGACGTACTCTTGCCAAATTCGCTCCATCAGACTTCCTGAAACTCCGTTTTCGCTGGCTTTCACTGACACACAATGTGTGTCTTTCTAACTGATAAATAGTTATGCAAGCCTTAGCAGATACCGTCAAGGATCTGTGATGTCATATTTATTAGTGCTGGAACTGTGACATGGTGTCACCACCTGTATTGTCTCCTTGCGCATTTTCTAGCTTACCAATGTTACACTGCTACACTTATCACTCCTCGCGAGATTGGCATTTCTGGTTTTGTGAAAAGCTGACATACTAATCCAAGAAAATTTTTTTTTCACTTTAGTGTCCCTTGAAGCCTTACTGCACAGGGTGATGGTGCTTATGCTGTGTGTTTATCTTTTGTATCCATGTTTGTGTGCCCTCTTTCATAAGGCTTCCTGGGCGCTGCCCAGGGAGCCTTCTGTGAAAAGTTGTACAGATGACACTTAAAAAGTCCCAGAAGATCTGTGCTTGACAGGTTGCCTTGCATGGCCTTTCCCTTTATATGGTAAAATTGTTGCCTTAGTTTGTTGTCGTACATCTGTCAGATATATCATGAATTTTTCAGTTATGTGCCTTCCTGCTAACTTCTGTAGTCCCCTTTTGTATTTCATGTTGTTAAAATACTTGTCTTGGAGTAAAACGTGGTAAACATCACTTCTGTGCAGCTATGCTATACTACAGTTCATTGTGTTGTGCTCTGTAAACTGCATTGTGTATGTAAAACATGTGCTACATTGCATTTCCTGCATAACTTGACCGAAGAGTTTGCCATCGAAAACATAGAGCAATATTTAAGTATTAGAAACCAAGTAGTAGTTTATATACCTTGCTATTTTAGACTAGATAAATTTTATTGCACATCTAGCCATGTGTTGCACTCTTATTGCTCATGCATTTGCAATTTTACACAGTGGACAAAAGTGGTTTTGCTATATTCGTGCTTTTTTTGTGTGTCTGCCATACATTTTGAGTGGCTCTCAGTTAACATAGAACCAAATGTCATAAGGCATTTTCTAGCATCTACTAGTTTTTGTAGCTAAATGGCTCCCAGCTAGCTTTATTCATGTTCCTCATTTAGTTGCTTGATTGAATTGTTTTAAGCCAAGACCGTCATTTTCACCTGAAAATTTTCATTCGCGTAGCTGGTTATATGGTGTCCCTCATAGACGGTGCCCTTCCCGGCAGGAGCACGGTCCATTTCCAGCTGGACAATATGATTTCCTGCCGTGCATGGAAAAGTTCCGGCTGGAATTGGTATTTCCAGCTGGAAGCCTCGCCGGAAGACTTTGACTCTGGCTATAGTCAGATTCGTTTCCTGCTAGAAAAATCTGTTTCTGGCTGCAAAACCCAGTTTCCAGCTAGAAACGCTATTCCTGGCTGTAAACATGACCGGAAAATCTGGTTTCCAGCTGGAAACTGGCTCCCCATTTTCGTGTGGCTTCAAAAGCAGTCGACATGGCTGATCATGTGATCTTTTTTGCAAAATTAGACTCCTGTGGCATTTGCGGCCCTATTCTAAGGCTTATAAGTAGTAACTGCTGGTGGACCAAGTCCCAGGTTGTATTGGCTGGCGACTCACTTAATCAAGGCGTTCCTCAAAGCTCAATATTATCACCTTTGCTTTTTTTATTGTATATTAATTACTTATTAAGGTGCTTTATCTTATATAGATGGAGATGAGCTAGATGTAGATGCTGATGACATTTCCATCTTTCCTTCTGATATAGATTTTAAAAAGTTAGTTTGGGAATTAAATAAAGACGCCTCCAATGTTGTTCAAGGGTGTCATGATAATCACCTCATAATTAACCCTCTTAAAGGCACATTCATGTTATTTCACACTTGATGAATAATTATCCCATCCATGCCACTGCTAACTATTTAGGCGCACGCTATTCAGCCCTCCGACGTAACATTTCTTTGAGTTACCATCGATTCCCACCTAAAGTTTCACAAACACATGGCAGCAGTCTCGTGCAAAATATATTTTGGAATTCGTGTACTGAAACTAAGGAGCACGCAACGTGCAATGGAAAGAAAAATGATAGGGATAACGCTAAGAGATAAAAAATGAGCGGAATGGATCAGAGAACAGACAGGAGTAGCCGATATTATCTTATCAATTAAAAGAAAGAAGTGGACCTTGGCAGGACATGTCATGAGGAGGAAGGATATTAGGTGGACAGTAAGAGCGACGGAATGGATACCACGAGAGGGAAAACGCAACAGAAGTAGGCAAAAGGTTAGATGGAGCGATGAAATTAAAAAGTTTGCGGGCATAAAGTGGAACCAACTCGCTCAGGGCAGGGCGGATTGGAAATCGTTGGGAGAGGCCTTCATCCTGCAGTGGACCTAAACAGGCTGATGATGATGATGATGATGTACTGATTAAAACCCTCACTTACTTTGCCTTGCACGTTATTCGTTCACTATACTGCACTTAATATAGTCACTTAACTTACTGTTCTTTGTCCTGGGGCAACAATTGTAGGACTCATCTGTCCAAAATTGTTCATTTGTAGAATAAGGCAATTAGAATAATTACCTTTAGTCAATGGAGAGACTCCACTACACCTATCTACAATAATTTTGGTATTCACCCCATCGAACATACCACGTCACCAAAAATTAGCTACCTTACTATCATTTCTCACGCGCGTCAAGGCGACATTGTATTAGAAAGCATCCCATCCTGTTGTCTGACAAGCACCAATTCTTCTAGATTCCCCCTACAACGTAGCTTGCTGTTGCTGGTGGTTCACACGAATTACGGGAAACAGGCAGTGCTGTTTCCTGGAATTCATTTTTGGAATTTGTTACCTCTGTTCATTACGAGTACATTTAAAGTACAGTTGAAGAAACAGTTATTCCAAGCATTGGCCTCATCACATACTATAAAGTAATTGGCTCATAGCTTGTTACGTTCCGTGCTTTCTTTTTCATTTTAGTTGTTTCATCAGTTCTTACAGTAATTACATTATATATTAGTTTTCCTTTGCGGTTCGTGGATTGTTCTTTGCTTTGTAGAAGTCGTGATATTTTGATATCATTTGCACTAACTTCAAATCCACATCCATCGCATTATTGTGTATTTTATTTTTGCTTCAGTGCTGTTGGCTTAATCCGTGCTTTTAGGGTGCTTACTCTTTGTTGTTCAATTTCGTGTTTTGAATATGCTTTTACATTGTTTGCCATTTGCCTGGCCTGTGTTTATTCATTAAAATATAGACAGGAGGTCCCGCTGACACTGTTTACTTTGGCACCTCCGTCTGCTACACTTATGTCACTTGTATTTTTACTATATAGTAATAAACTCTAACCTTCAACATGATTGATGGTGGTGACGCTGGTTTTGTTACTGCAGTCTACGCACACATAAGGTCAAAGAAGAGAGGCGGCAGAGAACGATGGCTTTGAAGCATGCAGTACACGTTCCAGCATCACTACATCACATGCATTGTATGCTCATCGCAACTGGCCATAAGCCATAATCGCTTGTTTATCGATTGTTATGGTGATCAAATTTGAAGTTTATTTTTTCAACAGTATGCGGAACGTCTAAAATGAATTCATTTTGAAATTTCATACAATAAAATTTCATACTACGGTATTTTTTCTTTCCTTCTCTATACAATTCATGCTGTTTCATTATTGCTTCTTTGACAATGGATTTCTAGCTGCTTTCTTGAGTCGAAGTTAAGCCAGAACTGGAGCCGGAACTGGAGCTTTTGCCATGGACTCTTTTGCCTCATTCAATGCCTCCTCCTGTGCCTTTCCCCAATGCCATGGTGTATCCTTCACTGTGAGTTTCCTAAATGGCTCCAATGCACTCGAATTTTTGGGTAGGAATCGGGAGAGGTAGTTCATCAGTCCGCAAAGGCGCAGCATTCCTTGGACATCAGTTGGCTTTGGCATCTGTTGAATTCCCTTGACCTTGTTTGGATCAACCTTGAGTCTATCTTTTTTTAGTAACGAAACGCATGCGAAAGGACGATTACAGGCGATTGACCTCCACATCGGCCGATAATGTTGGCCATGACAAGTTGTGCATACTGGCACGCTCGTCATTGGCTACTATGACGCCTTGGCGCACTACCGGTGCTCTCCCATGCAGGCACTGCCAGTCTCGGCACTTGCGTCAGGCGGTTGTCAAGAATTCAGATTTTGGAGGAGGAAGATAGGGGGCTGGATACTAAGTCATTGGTTATCTGAAAAATATACGGGGGGGGTGCATAAATCCCCGACTTGCGTAAACTCGTAAACGCGCCGAAGCCACTTTCGGCAAGACGAGCGAACCGCATATTGGGTTTTGCAGAGTATTTGAACTGCCTTGAATATTCGGAAATTTCGAATACTATCTCATTTTCGAATCGAATACGAATATGTATTCAAAATCTGATGCTCGACGAATATTCGAAGCATTCGATTATTCACATGGCCCTACTTATCAGCCAACAATGCGCCTGCGGTACGAGTCACACGCTAACTGATGTAAGGATGTGTCGCAAGTGCATGTCCTGGCTTTTCGAAATCTTCGAACCGTAAATTCTGGAGGGAGTTGAGTGGCCGCGGTATGCGTTCGGAGGCTGAACGTGGAAACTGTCTGAGAGGGGCTATCGGGTGATGGCATTTCTTAACACGATCAGACCCGTGAGGCAACGGGTATCTGAGTATGCTATACCGGCAATGACTCAGAACGGCTTTTGATTGTTATGTGGATTGATTGCTACTGGAGGGTGAACAAGGTGTGGCACAAATTTTGCGGTACATAAGAAGTAGGGAAAATAAAAATCAGGTCCGCTATTCAAAGCTGACGAATATTCATATTGTCATGGACTCGATTGTGTCGCCTACAGACCAGGAGTTGCAGCAGGGAAGAGTACGAGGAGAGTTGGGAGTGACAAATATTTACAACGTTTATCTACAACATGGTTGGTAGCTGATAGCCGGATGCCCTCCTCTTTTCATTGTCCAGCTGGTTAAATTTCGTCTGCGTTGTCCTATGATGTCTTCTAGGGACTTCTCTTCCAGGCTCCTGCGACATCCCTGTTCTCAATCGTTTTTAGCGTTCTGTTCATCGTCTTCTAGGGAGGACTCAGTTGATGTTCCTTCTCCAATTATTGCCATGTCGAAGAAGGTGATGGACTGCCCTTTTAATTAACTTCGGCGAGGCGACCATTCTGGCAGTCGGACTGCACAGGAAGGCAGCAGGACTCCTTCGTGTGAAGGTATGTCAACACACCCTGCTGAGGTCACGTTGAAGTGATTGCCAGCGCACGGCTCGTTTCCGGCCTTCGAGGTGTCCGTCGTCTCGTCTCGATAGGGCTAACACTATTTATTGTATGCGAGAGCAAACGTACAGTATATGGGAAATATTGATTGATTTGTGGGGTTTAACCAACTCGCTCAGGATAGGGTGGATTGGAAATCGTTGGGAGAGGCCTTCGTCCTGCTACAGTGGCTAGAATAGGGAAGTGTGATTACCGCCAAGAGGCGCGTATGGGAGGCGTTGACGCCACTTGGCGATGCATCCGCTAGGTGGCGCGCTCTCCCGCATACACGTCAGGCCGCCCCATGAAATGCGCACTTGTATACTCATCTGCGCGCGTGGCTTCTAGTGTTTTCTTTCTTTTTGTGCAAATTTAATTATTGCTGCCTTGAACAGTAACAGTGCGCCGTGAGTTGCTATTTCATATCTAGCTCCGAAAAGTGTAAATATACTGCATAAAAACGACGAAACAGTCGGGCATACAGGCACTGTACCCAACTGATCGTCCTTCTTTTTTTGCTTTTTGTGTAAGCGCTGCACAAATATCATAGACGCATACCAAACATATATCTGTTTTTCCTCCTAATAAGTATAGTAGTTGTTCGTTGTGCCGAAAAGAGAGAAAGTATTTCAACAATGCATGAAATTTTTAAAGAGCAGAGAGACCGCGCTGGAACAATATTGCGTTCTTCCTTTCAGCAACAAGTTCGTGTCACGCCATATTGAACATTGCTATACATGACAGCTTCACTGTCATGTATAGTAATGACAACGAAGGGCTGTACCCACTGTGCCCAAAAAATGACAACGAAAGGCTGTGCCCACTGCCTGGTGAGGCTGGACGCGCAACTCGCTATTCATTCCCCAGGCTCGTAAGATTATGGACATGTATTCTCAGGGACAGGATATCGAGTTTTCGTTTGTGTGTTTCGTTAGAACCCTTCGCCACAAGAAACGCACAGGAATTTTTTAGCCTGCAAATATCTCCGAATGACCCTGATCGAAGTAAAAAAAAAAAAAAAAGAAATGTTGCAGAGGGGAATGAAAAACGTAAAAAAAAGGAACCAAATGGTTCTGGAAATGTAAAAGCTGAAAACACAAGATGTGCAGCAGCTGGAGGGCGAATTAAGTCATGCTGTTAGATGAAGTAATTTTGCATATGAAACGAAGAATGAGAACGTTGAAAAATCGGCTGCTCTTCAGAGACAGACCGGAAGCCTTAACGTCTCAGGAAAAAAAGAAAAAGAAGCTGCTATGCATCTGTCTCCATGCTGCACGGTGAAAATTACCAAAATGCATGCTGCTTTAAGATCGGTTTCGAACCCTTAAAGGAAAGGCGCCTTTTCTTGAATATGCTTTACCAACTGTCCCTTCACGAAATACTTCCAAGGCATCCTGTCTGTCGTTCCTCCACCGTCCTGTGTCTAGTGCTGTTTGTTCCCGTTGTAATACTCCTATGGGTTTTCGAATATGTCCCATTATATGAAAGGCTGTACGAGCACGTATTCAGAAAAGAATTTTGATATAGTGAGTCATGGGCTGGAATAAAAATATTTTTTATCCGCTCATAGAAGAATGTAGCCAAATAAACAATTCAAGCAGATAAACATTTAAACAGACGTACTGTTCTCACCACATGATATTTCGGCAGTTCCTTCTCATGCGCTGCGACTATTGATACCGGCACCGCTACACCACTTCGGCTAAATGGCACAAATATCGCTGCACCAGGGATTAAACGCCGTTATATAAAAAGAAGCCCGACAAACGAAATAGTCCGCAATAACAAATTTCACGACAAAAAAAAAATAATCGCTTTACGAACGTCTTTATCCATATTGAAAGAAGGGGAGGATCAAGCTTCAAAGGCTTGTTTCCGCACAAAAAGAGAAAAGGGAGAAAGAAAACAAAAGGAAAAAAAAGAAAAGCGGTATGCATGTGCAAGTTACAGAAAAAAAGAAACAGAACGAACGCTGCGACGTGTAAGCGCACGTCACCAAACTCGGCCTATGTGTTTTCTGCGCGGTGAGCAGACGATTTCGCACCGAGCGAACGTGGATGGATGGATGGATGCTATGAGCTTCCCCTTTGTAACGGGGCGGTGACATGTGCGCCACCAGGCTCGTAAGAAGATTTAAGAACTTTTTTTTTCTCTTTTAATTTTCCTCATGCCTTTTAAATTTACTTCAATCAAATCGATCATGCCATATCAAAAACGGGATTTCATATCCCAGTTCCCTGCCCCTTATGGCAGAAATTCCATATTTTTCCCTATAATTATTTTTGTCCGTTCTCTCTAGTTTTCTGCCACCAGTATTCTAACCGTCTCTTACTTATTTCAATCGCGGCTATGTTCAGCTTCCCGTTGTTCGCCCTAAAACCCAAGGCTTCATGTAGGGTGGTGCCCAAACGTACACCTGGGTGGATATTTCCGCATTCAATCAGAACATGCTCTGTCGTTTCCCTATCTTCCTCACAGCATGTGCATTTTTCTTCTTCTTTACTGAATTTCGCTTTATAAACACGCGTTCTAAGGCAGCCCGATCTCGCTTCAAACAATAAAGCGCTTCCTCTTGAATTATCATAAAATGCCTCCCTCTTTATTTCGTTTTTGCCCTCTCGGTAGTTATTCAGAGTCGGTTTTTTTTCCATCGCTGTCCTCCAGTAAATCTTCTCCGCCTCCCTGACTTTTCCCTTTACGCTCTTTGTTGTCAGTTCTCTTAGAGCCGTATATTTACTGGTGAGCCTCCTAGTTCTCTTTCTCCACTGCGTGTCAACGCTCTTTCTATATAAATAGCGGAACACCTTCACTGCCCACCTAACCTCTTTCATATTCCTTAGCCTTTCTTCAAACCTTATTTTGCTCTGCGCTTCCCTTGCCTCAAAACTCGCCCATCCCATATCGCCCTTTACAGCCTCGTTTGTAGTTTTCCCGTGAGCACCCAACGCGAGGCGTCCCACAGTTCTTTGATTCACATCCATTCCCGATTGTATCTCTGGCCTCATGCACACCACTGAGTTCCCAAATGTAAGCCCCGGTACCATTACCCCTTTCCACAGACCCCTAAGCACCTCGTACCTATTGTGTCCCCATAACGCTCTGTGCTTCATTATTCCTGCGTTCCTCTTTCCCTTTGCTGCCAAGGCTTTTTCCTGTACCTTCATGTATCTATCGCCCTCATTTACCCATACGCCAAGGTACTTGTATTCGCTTACTCTCGGTATTTCTTGGCCCTGTATGGATACCGCCTGGTCGTTGGGATCATTGAATACCATCAATCCGCATACCATCAATCCGTGTAAACGGGTTTCAGCGCCCCCTGGATTTCCCTTTCCCGCGCATGGCGGAGTGGCGTCAGTGCCGGCGGCGCGGTCTGCACACTTCCCTCTTCTAGCCACTGTAGTCCTGCAATGGACCTAAACAGGCTGATGATGATGATGATGAACGCCCCAAAACTAGCTCTTATTATGAGAGACCCCGTAGAGGAGGTCTCTGGAAACTTTGACCGCCTGGGTTTCTTTAACGTACACTGACATCGCACAGCACACGGGCCTCAACATTTCGCCTCTATCGAAACGCAGCAGCCGGGGCCAGAATTCGGTCCCGCAACCTTCGGATCAGCAGCCGAGTGCCAATATATTGGCCCCGAGGACATACCGTGGCGACATCTGCCGCAACCTCTCCGTGACGTACAAAACATCACGTGGTACCGGACGCGCAGCGTACGACGTCTACAATGTCGCAGCGTTCAGACACGGTTTTTTCGTGTTGCAAGAGTTCGTGTATATCTTAGCTGCAAAAGAACCTGTTCTACAGGTCGGCAAAGTATTTTGCGAGTGAAAAAGAGGCATCGCCGCATCGTCCACGCTTGTCGGAAACGTGTGGCGGCTGTGCTCTATGCACGACGAAAGTGACGAGGCCGCTCGCGTAAAAGGTGCTCGGGAAATTTAGCTAGCTATCACTGGGAATACTCAGACATCCTGCGTACAGTTACTTATTCAAGCGCGAATAGGCGCTACATCTCGTGCACTTGCGCGGACGGTGCATGTGCGGTAAGTGACATTTCGATGCACATTGCCAGCTGTACGTGGTTCACGGCGTACCTTCCCATCCCTTCGCCCCATTTTGGGCGCGTGATTAAGCGGGCAATATATGTGAGGTCGTACCTGGTACAACCGTACGTGACACAATATATATTGCTAATTCAACCTGCATGTCCATTCATAAGGGAATGGACATGCAGAATGGACGCCCGGTTTGGCACATTTTGCCAGTATTACCGCATGGCGATGACTCATCACGAGCTTATTTATCACCAATAAATTATATCTTAAATTCATGCATACGGTTCTGCGATGTGCGCACCTGTATCTCTGCGCATGTATCTCTTGACTGATGACAGAATCAAAACAGCCTGTTATTTTTTGCGATGGCGCTGCTCCGCAAACAAGACACGTTTCCTCTACAGCAGCTAATAGGCGTCGTAAATTCGAATGCCTACAGTCCGAGAAAGTTCATGCCGTACTCACTGAACATTCTAGCTCCAACGCCGTGCACAAAATTGAATTCGCGGAATGCTTCCCACACATTCGAAATGTATGAGCACTTGCCTATTTCCCTATTCTCAGCTTTTTCAGCCAAGACGCTGCGTCTTGGGGTATATACGTGTGAAAATTAAGCCTAGCTCGGTCGACTATGTCAAGTACTGTGGCGCCGAGCAGTTTTCCATGCGCAAAAGCAAGAAGAAAAGTAACCGGCTTGGTGAAGAAAGCGAGCGCGCTTCGCCGGCGGCGGCGAAGGCGTCACGTGATGTCGTTTACTACGTCACAACGACAGCAGCGCCGGTCTTTCCAGTGGTGGCCCTCGAGGGACCACCGTGGCGGGACTGTATGCGGAATATCAAACTGCACACACGATATTACAGAATGTGGCCGTTCCTTCGAGTTCTGCGGTCTCTCCGCTCGATGGGTGAGTAGTGTGATGTTTCCTGCGCCAACATTTTCTTGCTAGTTTAAAAACAAGCGCACTTAAATTGCAGAAAAAACTGTCGGAAACCATCAGGTGCCTTCATGATGATATATTTTGACTGCGTGCGAAATTCTGCGTGCGAAATATCCACGCGCTTTTGGAAGTAACCGCTGCATGTGAACGCTGTACAGGGGTCGAGCTTTCCATTGCGCCGTAAAAAGAAGGGTCTTTAAAAATCGGTTGTCAGTCCCTTTTAGCATTTTTAATCCACGACTGCTTGTTTCGCATAATTTTACCTTGTTTTGAAGCTTGAAGCTCTCCCTAAACTTGCGTCGTTTACACGGCTTCTGTCTGCAGTGCAATTAAGCATAACCGTTATGTTAGAGTTACTGTATATATATGCTCCCTACGGAAGCCAAGGGGAATACAGTAACTCTACGTTATGTGTAAGCGCCGTGCCTCAGTAGCCTTGTGCCTGTAGCGACACGGAAGCCGCTAAAAAGCTGTAATCTGAGAGTCCATGGGCTGTGCCGAGCGCACGAAAGGCTATGCGAAAAGCTCTAGGACTGGCTTGAAAACGAACTATGTGCTTCCTAGTAATTAGTAATTATGTAATATAGTATAAGATTCTAATTATTAAGACACATTACGCCCATAGCCATCCCCTCACCAGGCAGCAATGAGAGTCTGAAGCGCTAATTTGATCGGTACTGGATGTTGGAGACGAGGCAACTGCGAAGTCATGCAAGCGCAGGACTATCTTTTAAATTGTCTTAGTTGCTTTTAATAAACAAGAAAGATAGGTAGCCGGCGCCTCGAGACTGCGAGAGCAATACTTTTGTTTATTCGGTAAAAGCTGGGCACGGTATTGCCTCGTGTCGAAAATTTTCCTCAACACTACATGAAAGAACTCACCATATGAGGCCTTTCAGTGGCCTAACTTTGTCAACCGATGCGTCGAGGCGTTTGTAGTGAGTGCGCAGAGCGAGCCGACAGCGGAAAACGAGACGAGGGAAAGAGTTCACGTCTGTTATGATTTTTAACATAGAAAGGCGGCGGCCCTTTTTGATCCGAGTACTGCAGGTAACCATTCGAACGCGCCTTCTGGGAGCTCTAAAGAAGCAAAACGCATCCAGCAACGTGAGCTGTCAAACGTGATGTGTGGGGTGCCTCCTATCGGTCCTCCTGTCGTGAACCATGTGGCTTTTCACTATACAAGTTTAGCC
The DNA here is from genome assembly GCA_013339685.2 of Hyalomma asiaticum. NCBI lineage: Eukaryota > Metazoa > Arthropoda > Arachnida > Ixodida > Ixodidae > Hyalomma > Hyalomma asiaticum. The sequence goes on along the minus strand of CM023481.1, from coordinate 340,552,147 downwards.
GATCCCCCCCCCCCACCTTTTTTCTTTCTTTTCGAAAACTGCGTGAGGGATCGGACAGCAGCACTCCGTGTCTTCCGATAAGAAAGCGTCGACGGAACGGGCGAGCCGCTCCCGCGGTTCTCCTTCCCCTATTGCACTTCCGGGAAGTGGTAAAACTTTGCCACCGGTGATTTTCTGCAGGTATCATTGCATCCAAGAACACAACAAATGTTCTTGCTGAATGCCGAGCCACAACGCGAGTAAACAACGCACGTTTTAAAAAAGCTGCGGGAAGACCCGAATAAACAGGCTCGAAAGGTGGCGCTAGCCAGGGCGACCGAAGGTGGTCTCTGCTAGGGTGTCGGCGTGAGCGGACGTGTTTTCGAGGTCTCCGGGACGACAGCGGCAGATAAGTGTTCTTGCATGCATTGAGCTTGCTTTTCTAGTATATGTCGTTAGCATAGACCATATTTGTGGTTATTATTTGGCACGGCTTTTTTGGGGGGGTCGGTAATTTGATTTTGGTTTTTTTTTCTTTCTTTTTTCTTCCTCCACGTAGCTGAGGTGCACGTACACCTACCACGAGTGTTTTGAAGTGTAGGCTATTCATTGAGTTTTTGGGTACGTAATGTCTTAGAGAAGTGTTTGTAGTACCGAGTGCCTTGTTCTTTAGATAGTGTGATCGGACGTGCAGTAGCTCTTTCGGGGGGCACGCGGGCCCTTCAGAGTCCGGGGTAGCAAGGAACAAGGAAACAACCAGAGGGATTTTCGGACAGGTAGCACTGAGAAAAGCCAGAAAAAAGGTAAAACGAAGAAAAGAGAGAAAACGCGTGTAGCAATTGGTTACATAAGCATGCAGGGTGCCAGAAAAAAAGGCGAAATGGTTAGAGACTGAGGAACATCAGTTAAACAAAGAAAAGATAGGTGTTTATGCGGTTACAGGAACACCCTAGAGAGCTCAGCGTGTCTACCAACCGGGAAAACGGGAAATCTTAGGGAATATGATTGTTTACAATGACGAACAGCGCAAATAAGGCGCACAAAAGAGGAAGAGGCAGACAAGGATAGGCGCTACTAACCACTGATTATAACACTGTAAATATGTAAAACCAACTAGCCCAGGAATCTGTTTTACTGGAATATGGTTGGTCTGGAAAATCTCAGGGAAAACTCAGGGAACTTGGGCTTCTGCAGGGAAAATAAGCTGAAGTACGAAAGTCGCGGTAACGCGCTGGCTCTTACTATGCACCTTGCGAGGGAGGTTCTAGCGCAACTCGCAGTAAATGAAGGGATGAGTGCCCCCCTCCCTTTCCTCCCCGCTCTCCGTCCGCGCGCACCGGCGGCCCCTTAACATCGCTTATAACGCGCACCCATTTTTCGTGACACGAAAAAAAAAGGTCCTTAGTAAATCGACTTCCCCACATTCATAAAACCACATGCCGTACTCGCGTAATGAATGCACTCGCATAATAAAAACACCGCTAACTTTGAACACCCGCAGTCCCGCGGCGCACGAACGGCCACGCTGTGGCTTTCCCGCTTCACTTCATCCGCGGCGTCTCGAAGACGTTCGGCGCGCCGATTCATAACTTCTGCGTCTAGATGAAACTGTCGCACATTGCCGGGCGTAGCCGCGCGCAAGCGGCGGTAACATCACTAGTGAGTTTTAGTATATCGGAAAGCAGCAAACGCAAAAATTTAGCGTAAGGTTAACGTTACCGTGGAACACACCGCGCATGCGCAGAACGTTAACGTATACGATACCCTTACGTGCCTACGCTATTTTCGGAAGATATCGTTCAACGCTAACGCTCGCAAAGGGACCCGTACGGCTGGCAAGATGGCGGCGTCAGTCGAAGTGAGACCACTCGCTTCAGATCTGTCGGGACATCGGCCTGCATTGTTAAGCTCATTCATTACCCACTCATGTTCTTATTTGCCTTAGGTTTGGCTAATTAAGCATCGCCAGCCGTGTATTGGTGACAATGTGTCGCCGTTTTCAAGATACGCTCTCAGTAAGCGGCACACAAGGCTTAAAATGTGAGTGCACTCGCTTTCACGGCCTTCGAGACTGCGCGTGCCGGCGCTCGAAATCTCAGAGGCCATGTCACTTTGCTCACGTTTACGGTAGTCTCGTCGAGATGGCGGCACCGCCACCGGGGCTTTTTTTCTTTTTGTACATCGGCTGTGCTCGATCTCACCGCATGATCTGCGCATGCGCGAGTTTCCAGGAGCGGCGCCGCCGCCATCTTAGTTGTAGTTCTGAAAGCACAGCTGATACGGCTGTACGTGCTGCATGGTATAAGTTTACTGGCGTTTTTCACGAATCCTTTGGCGTGGACGACGACTGAACGCGTCAGAAAACGATGTCCGAACCTCCTGTGACCGTGTTTCATTCAAATTTGTCCCGCGATGTAGCCCTGTTAGAGAGAAAAAAAAAGAAAATAAAAAGGTTGGGATGTAAACACGCGACCTGGTCGCGATCTCGTCGTTAGTCCGTGCGCCCCTGTCGCTTCGAATTGCTGTTACCCGTGTTCGCTGAATAATTCCCAATAAAAAAAACAAGTAAAGGCGCCTCAGAGCACGTGTCGTACAGAGACAGAACGCCAAGAGCGCGGAATGGTGAAAACTGAAGACTCAGTCGAAGGAGCAATTTTGCGCTTGTTTTGTCAAAGCAAAACTTCACATGCACAGTGTGTTGTTAGTACAGGGATTCGATCACAGTGATGCGCTAGATGTGAATGGGTGGAAAACGATGCGATGAAGAGGTTAAAGGCGCGTCCATCTTAGCGGAACGATGACCTGCCGCACACCGTTAGCGAAAGCTTGCGGGCCGCTGCTAATATCGCAAACGACAAGCATTTCCTGCTGCATAAAGTACGGATGAGTCGGTGAGTAACTTTGGCGACAGGTGCAACACGACGAAAAAGCGGCAGCCCGCTCTGCCCGCCGCCCTCAGACCCGAAGGCTCGGCGCCGATGTCGTCGCTATGCCTTACCGCTTCAAAACTGTGTCGACATAAACTCAGCAAGCGTAAGACCCCATGCAGGCCGCTCTCGCTCACATAAGATGACACGTTTTGTCACTGGTATTTACTTTTGAACTTGTGCTCGCAATAAAATCACGCATTGAAAACCGAAACACCGGCGCCACCGATGGCTGCTATTGATGCTGGCGTGGCGTAGCAACAGCCCTGCGCAGCGCTGGGCTTGTATCAAATCTTTTTTTTTTAATAAATGTAATTTAAGGAGAGGTTGGTGCCCACGTGCGGCGCCGGCTACTCCTCTTCTCTTACAGGGTGGCTTACATCACAAGGTTACGTTCAGTTAACCAAAGCTCATCAATACAAGTACTCGGGCACGGACACACATATCACAATACATCACATCACACATATAGGGTCACTTTTCCAGTACGCATATCACATTACATCATAACACACATCTTTCGTTCACGTTGACGCTTGACTGTCGTTATCGCTCGCAAGAGGTTAAGCATTTTCTAGCGAGCACAATTTTGTCGAGAACACAAGCTGTATCCACTCCGACGCCGTTGGCGGAGACCGCCCGGCAAGGTGATCATGCACACGATATATGAATCGTTGCGGTCACTGATCGGTACGTCCGTGATGTGCCTGAGCTGTTATGACGCTGTAGGGCATTGCTAAAGTGTCGTGCATAAAAAAAAAAACAAAATTCGCAAACACTGCTGAACAAGCCGTGTGCTGTGCGAGCCGGTCTGTCCGACGCACGAGTTCCTGCCGGAGCTTGACATTCTTCGCGAACACGAGAAAAACCGACGCGGTTTTGTTTCAAGCTGTTCTTGTAGCATCCCGGCACATTGGACGTAAATCCAACCATCACAATTCTTCGAAAGAAGGCCGATAAAGCTCGTTAGCGCCGTTCACCGATGCTGCGGCCACGCATTTGAGCGTACCGCGACCGCCGCGAGTACTACAAGTTCCGGCATGCACTGCGGCAGCGGTGGCGCAGTGAAACTGCGCGGTGAGATCGGTCCATTAAATAAAGCCGAGACGAGTAGTGTGGTGCATTACTGTATGTATAATGCTTGAAATGACAGTATTGTTTAGCGAAGTATTCCTTCAGTCACAAAGGCGACTTGGATAAGCCAGCCTTCGCAGGCACATGCACAGATGCGCACCCCCTGGGCACTGGAGAAATGTTGCAGAAGCTCCGGGGCACTGATGACAAGTGAAAAATCCGCCTTCTCAAAGCGGAAATGTCCGTGAAATTTCTCGTATACGGCATAGCCTCGACGACATGGACTGCCTGCGTAGCTTCTCTGGTTTCCAAAGTATAAATTAAGCGCTCCTATGTCATCGCAACTTCGAAATGACAGGCAGTATACGGGTCAGAAAGGAGACTCGATGGCGGCATTTTGAGACGAAGCGATGTTTTTCGGGTCTGCCGACACAGCACTCACAACACACTTACACGATACTGGTTGAATGACTTTGTGGCGCACTTAGGGATTTAATAAGAGTTGTTTTAAGGTGTAGTTGTCGTCGTATATGCATTTGCGTTAGCGTTAACGTTTCGGTCTCTTCCGCTATACTAAAAGTCTAGTTTGTGCCGTTAAGTGCACCCAGCTTTACCGTAACGTTAACCTTAACGCTAAATCTTTACGTTTGCTGCTTTCCGATATACTAAAACTCACTACTGACTCGCAGTGCTGCATTCCTCCGCGCTATCGCAGTCACCCCACGCCCGCTGCCGCGTGCTGCCATGCGTGCTGGCCAGTCTGACGCAGCTTAGCCTAAGCACGGTCGGGGTGTGGTCTCCGAGATTGCCGCGATGCAATCTTGGACGTCAAGCAGCGCGCACGACTCAGAGGCTCGGGCTCAGCGCGGACATGAGGGGGAAATGCGATGATGAGTCGTTTTGCGTACGGTGGTTGGAGACATCTATTCTCCCGATTCCCGTTACGGCCAACTCGCAAACGCTATCGAAAGCTCGTGCGGCTGGGCATCTCGGAGATCGCATCGGCGACATAGCGACTTCGATTGGCCGCAAGATGGCCAAGCTGGCGCGGCGATTATCATCGGCCTATGCAGCATGTGCGTCGTGGCTTCGTTACGCGGGGGACCGGCGGTGACATAGAAACTACAGAAACTATGCGCGCCAAAGACCGCCGCGCCGCTAGTTCGTTTTTTTCGGTAGTGACTGTTCAACAGCGCCCGAAGCGCGTTGGAGGCGGCCATTTTCCAAAGCTCCTCGATATGGTAACGGTGTCGTTCGTTTGCACTCTATGCTGATACACATACGACTTTTGGACCCGTTTTATCGAAAGAAAGGTGTGCATTAGATTCGAGTAAATACGGTATAAGTGATGCTGACACCGAAATATTGCTCCTGATTCTTTTTCCAATGTTTTTCCGACATTACGCATTTTGTACATTCAAAATCCGCCATTTCACGATTTGACCATCTGGGAGAACTTTTTTTTTTTAAAATCTGACCCTCAAAGAGCTAAACATACTTATTGGTGACGACAATGGGTGACATGGTGCCTACCTGCATCGACATGAAAAAAGTTATGTGCCACTCTGGGAATTTCGCAAAAGTACTCGGGGAAAACCTGGAATCTCACGGAATTTAGCAATGTCAACTTGGTAGACACCCTGGACCTGGAAGAGCCACCACATATTGACAATTATGTTTGGGAAGGGCGCAATAGGATCATATCAGAAAGAAAAGGTGGGGGTGTTGGAATGCTTATTCATAGCAGACCCAAATGGGAGAGAGTAAAACAAACGTGTTCAGAGCACCTCTGGGTTGCGGGCGCGGTAGGTGGAAAGGAAAAGTGGCTATGTGTAGCTCACATGTGGACGGGAAATAACTGTAAAGAAAAAAAATCTGGAGATAAAGAATCGCATAAATACCGATATTAAAGAATTTGGTCATGAGGCCGAAATCATCCTCCTAGGGGACATGAATGTCCACATCCACGACCTTAACGGATATACAGACACCAATGGGAGGTTATTGCTCGATCTCTGCGAGCAACATAGTCTTGAGATAGTTAACACGGGGCCCAAGTGTGATGGACAGATCACGTGGGAGGTCAGAAACAAGCAATCGAATATTGATTATTGTCTTATGATAGAAGGAATCTATAAAAAAACTGAGAGAAATGAGAATAGACGAGGACAGGATGAACAGCTTGGGTAGTGATCATAAATGCATAACATTACAACTGGGATATAAAACTGAAAAAAATAACGTAAACTCAAAATTTGGCAGCTCGTATTTAAATGACAAACATATTACAAATATAGCCTCAAGAGTAGAGGAAGAAGTAGGCAAAATACCAGGAAAGGACTGGGGGTATAGTGAGCTAGTACATGACGATAGAAATAAGAAAAGAGAAGAAAACTATTTGTTGGAAAGGAAAGAGAAAGCCAAGAAGATGGTGGAAGAAGGAAATCCGGGAAGCGATCGAAAAGCGACGTCAGCATCAAGGGAGCACAGAGAGGCAAAAAGGGAGAAGCGGCCGCAAGTCGAAGTCAACGAAAGATGGGAAATATATTTAAAGAAAAAAATCCATTGTGCAGAAATTGGTCGAGGCAAAAATTAAAGGCACTTTTGGCTGCACTCTTTTCCCAGGTCCTGTGGGGTGTTCTACTACTAACTGCTAACAGCGGAATCGCCGCTAGCAACACCGTGCCGTGGGTTCTAGTACTCGACGAGCAGAGAATGACGCCGTCGCGTCCGCGCGCTCGCTCATCTCAGCCATGCACCGCCGCATTGCCGCGCACGCTAGCCCGCGGCCCGTCTCGAGGCGAGTCAGCGCGAACCGGCGCACGCGGCGAAGGAGGAGAACTTTAGGCGTCACTCTCCCAGCATAGTAATTTAATGAACGTTAATAATACAAACAAAAACAAGGCCGAATCTAAAGTCGAATTAAATATAAAGGATAGCAACTATAAACCATACATCATCATCATCATCATCATCATCAGCCTGTTTAGGTCCACTGCAGGACGAAGGCCTCTCCCAACGATTTCCAATCCACCCTATCCTGAGCGAGTTGGTTCCACTTTATTGTTTGGTTCCACTTTAAACAATACGCGAACACAATAACACAAACAAAGGAGAATAATCATTACCACGCGAACACACAACACACACACAAAGACCATGCAACAGGGAGAAGCACCTAACCCCCGGCCAGCGTACCCGCGACCGCGCGCCCCCAGAAAAGGAAAATAGAAGGAAAGGAACACGATCACAGGCCGCCGCCGCGGGTCGCCGGGGCCCGAGACGGCGCGCACGGGCCGGCAACGAGGCCGTTGGCAGGAGAGTTGCAAACGCACGTACGCACCGCTCCGAGTCCCAGCGAGTTCTCCCGGCATCTCCAAAACCCGAAACGCGCGAACATGCTAGAATGTACCAGCTGCCCAATGACAGACTAGTTAAAAGCACGTGGGCGAAGCGGGCAGCCTTCCACAGAGATGTGCCGCCGCCCTGTCCAACTGGGAGAGGGGGATGCAAGGACATTGCGAGTAAAACATGGCGTCACGCGGGATGTGCGGCGCAATCCTTTATATGTATCGTGCACCTAGTGAGGATGTATACTAAGTGGGGTTTGTAAAATGTGTGTGCCTCCTGGAGTTTAAACATTTTTTAATTGCATTCGAAAACACTTCCCGCTGAATGTTAAAACCTGGTTGAACACGAGGAGGGGCTTCGTTCCGTGCGCCACGAATTGCCGACTCTGTTCTCGTGCTGAGACAATTGATTATTGTTTCATTTACGATACCGACGTGATATTTCATGGGGACATTCTCCTGCGGACAGTCAAAAAGGTCATGCTAATCACTCCATACTCTGTTAAGTTTCCACCGTTTAGAACTATTGGTGGTCCTCCCTATAATATGCTTATAGTACTTAGATTATGCAGGCTATGTAGATCGAGACTGTGTGATCACCATGCTGAGAACCTGCGTTCCACAGAATCATCACGCAGGGAAATCGCAGCTTATGCAACAAATGTGTACGCTACGCAGGAAATCGCCGCCTGAGTGGATAATATAACTGGAGTCTTGTCTTCCATGAAGCCACGTCGCGGTTGTCTAGTGGTTATGGCAATCGGCTGCTGATCCGAAGGTGGCGGGATCCAATTCCGGTTGGCTGAGGCGGCGGCATTTTGTGAACGCGAGATGCTGAGGCTTTCTTAGTGCACGTAAATAACCCTAGGTGGTCGAAATTTCCGGAGCCCTCCACAACCGCACCTCTCGTAATCATGTCGTAGTTTCGGAACGTAAAACCCCCAAAATGATTATTATCCATGTTCTAACAGGGAAGAAAAAAGTATAGACTAGGGGTTACGATGTTTGCCTTCGCACCGTGGGGGCCCGGTTTCCCATCCCACCTCGCCTAGAAGACCTCCCCCCCTTTTTTTTTCTCGCTCTCTGTCTGTCACTCTTTCTTTCTTTATCTGTATCTCCTCTCGTCATTTCACACTTTCTCCGGACGTCAGCATGAACAATCTCGCGAGTCTTTAACAGCTCCGCTGTAAAAAGACCTCTTCCTTGGTGGGGCAAGGTTACACGTTACAAATCTCTGTATCGTGCTGCTGAGCTGTCGGATGGTCAGCGAAGAGTGGAGCCGTCGCCGATCCCTCTTATGGAGCTTTGAGGGTATAGTAGCCTTCCATTAAGGTTATTCAAGGCTGAGTTCGCGCTCTACGAGGCTTTTCTTATCTTAAGTGGACCTGCCGCTGCAATTATCTTGTCTTTGTTACTTTCATTTCCTCTTATATCAAACGTCTGTGTAATAGGCAGCATGGACATGCTATATAGTTAGTCAAAAGTAATTGGGAAAGTAATGAGTAATATTTAGTTACTCGCCTAATTGTAATAACTTATACTCCCAATTTATTGGGCCGTGAAAACAATCGATTAGAATGCTTATAGAGAAGAAAGCAATTTGCTTACTGTAATTTTATTACTGACTTGTAAGTATGAAACTATCATTTGGAAAAGTGGCTGCCGCGGCCAGTCGCAACGATACCGGCTTCCTTTGTGAAATTTTTTCTGCTTGCTTTGTCATTGTTTATGTATATTTTAGTGAATCATATCCGTTACGGCAGTGACATATAGTGAAGTAGTAAAGCCTTGCCGGACCACGACATAAAATACTTTCGTGTTAAAGAATAAAGATTATCCATCCTTAATTGCCAGCTTAGATTAGCACACTGTGTAGTGAATGGAATCGCATGACACCACAAAAGACGACTAAGCGTTCGCAAGGAAGAGCGACATTTCAAGTGATCAAACAGTGGGTGAACAAGGAAGGCCTCGAGGTAATTAAGCCCCACCGTAAGTCTAGCATTAGCTCTCCCTTAGCTGATCGCGACAGAAATACATTTATTCTCACAAACAGCTGGGATTGGAGTGTAAGGAATGTAATTATCTCGGCTAGATAATAGGCTAAAAAAATCAACAGCCGAGCGAGAGTTGTGCGTAATCCTATATGGGCTTACCCATTACACTAAACCGCCTTTCGTGCGAAAACTGTTGTGATACCACCGTTCTCACATCAAAAATAAATGCTGCGGTGTAGAGTAAAGCACTGTTATAAGCAAAGAAAAGAATATTACTTAAGCAACATCAAAACGATGTCGACGTGCAAGGAGCGGCGCCTTTCCTGTGAATGTTTGTTACATGTAGTGACGCCCATTAATAATGGGCACTTCTGCATGCTATAACAAACATCGATAACCACCTCAGTGTGCTGAGGCAACGTATAGCTGAGTAACTTCAAATCGGATGACAAGGCAGTAAGTTCAAGGTATGCAGGGCCCACGTGGTTTTGGTGGTCCAGCGTGAGAATACTTCAAAGCGCAGAACGATTCTCCGTACCACGGTGTACCTTTGCCGAAAACCAGGAATATATATCGGCTCCGCGGAAAGGATGCGCAGAAGAACCCACGCAGGCCAGCGGGGCGCTGTCAGAGTACAGTGCAGCCTCCGCGCTGGCAAGAAAAGAAAGGAGGAAATAAAGAGTTGAATGGGAAGCGAGCCGTGTAGAGAGAGAGAGAAGCGACGCACGACGCCCGGCTTCAGTCACAGCTTGACATAAGTACGCGTCCTTTGCTGCCGCTCCGCCAGATGCGACCGAAGAATGCTTTTGTGTGCAACCGCATTCGGGTTACAATTACGGTTCTAGAAGCGTGCAGGGTTTTAACGACGAAGGTCGTTAAAATGAAAAGATGATGACAGGCCGAGATGAAAAATGATATCTTTAGTGGACAGGGCCGGCAAATATTCTCACGGCTGTGTGGCGGGTTCTGGAAAGAGACGTGGTGCGCGGGTAGGATAGCTCGAGCAGGGCCTGCGGCGCCGGCGGTCGTCTGGGCTAATACACAGGCAACAACGTGGGAGAGAGAGGGAAATGACGTGTGTTGCGCAGTGAACCTATCCTCTCGGGTGTTGTAGATTGTGATGTATGTTTGACCAATGCCGTGTGTGTCATAAAAGTGTTTGTGCGATTGGTTTGCGTGATGCCATCCCCCCAAGTGTGATTGGCTTGTTGGGGGACTCTTTGTCGAACCGAGGGTTGAAGTGACGACGCATGGGATGTGAGGGAGAGCGGAGGTTCGGGCTTGGACCCGGGCAGACGCCTGAGTGTGCAATAAAGCTTCTCTTTACCGGGCAACGCTCTTCCTTCGCGCTACCATCGAGTACTCGAGCCATCGAGGGGCGCCGATTCGAACCTTCAAACACCTTCCCTCCTCAGCTAGTGTTGAAGCTAGTGGAGTTTGGGGAAAGGAAATCAACTAAGGCTGTTTCCAGTTGTGCGTGTACAGGACATACACTAACCACTGGGTATTGCAGTATAAGTAAGACGGAAAAAGTAAAAGAAAATAGAGGAATGGCGTATTTACAATTTCCCAAACCTGAACGCCAAGTTGAGACAATGGGGCGCAGGCCGGCCGCATACTTTGCATATGCAAAGTGTTTCATGCAACATGAGTCAAAATAACAAAAAAAAACTATGCAAGTGCCGTGTAGCTGGGCAGAACCATGGCATTTGTTGATTGTCGTCGCTTGAAAGAGCATGTACGAGTAGTTGTATTTCAGGAATTAAATACACTCAAATTAATAATTAATTCATCAATTAAATATTATACAGTTGGAGTAAAGGGAAAAATGCAGGCAGTTCTGAAAAACACCCTATCAAAACCTATGCTGCCCTTACCTGCTAAACAAACGTTTTTACCGAGCCTGAATGGTACAAAAGAAAAACATGCCGCCATGGCAACCACCGGCGTGTGTTCCACGGGCATCCTGTTTCTTATATATTTCGTACGGTGCTCAAGACGGAATGCGATTGAGCACATTGCATAGGCTCTGAACACACTTAACACGTGCTTTGCAAAGGTTGTTCCATGATGATTTTTCGCCGCTGCAGCGTAGTGCGCGCACAAGGGAGTTCAAGGTCGATATTCTGCGATATCCTGTATAGCTGTCGATGTGTCAGCAGCGACTTGTACGCAGATCATTCTAGCGACACCATTCCTGTCTCAGACAACGAAACTTTCTTGTATTTTGTAAGCATATAAGGCGCACTGGAAATGTATCCCGACATGACATGAGCCAGGGTTCACGAGAACGCTGATACGCGCAAGGACGGCTCGCAAGAACGAGCCTGCGAGGAAAGAGTGACGACAAACTGCAACTCGTTCTTACCAATAACTGGGTCCCTGAATGTCGCACCTATTTCTCAACATGACTGCAGCCTATACGTTGTTGTGCCTGCCCTCTCGACAGTAGCATATGCCAGCTAAACGAAGGAGCCCGCACTGTCTTATATATGTAGAGTAGTCCAAACTAGAAGAGAAGCTCAGGGGAAGATGGATGCTTGAATCGATGAACAAATCGCAAAGTATGATTTAGAACAGGGAATGTCGCGGAAGCCAACGTTTCCAACGCTGGAGAAGGCAGTTGCCGCCCTGACGAAGACAAGTCCGCTTGTCGAAACGTTGGCTCCCGCGACATTCCCTGTTCTAAATCGTACTTTGCGATTTGGTCATCGATATGTAGAGTAGGACATCTTTGACTGCGCGGTATATACTCATACTGCGTGGTATAAACACCCGAACGTATTTCAGGGAAATCGGGTTAAACCCGATTTCTCTGGGAATTCCAGTGCCATCTACTACGCCGTTTTTTAAATGCTGTGCGGAGTTCGGGAGTGCACGCTTCCTATATAGCTACCCGACCAAAGCACAGGTAATTTACATCTTGTTGACTTAGCTGAATTCCAGTGGCGTATAGTTCACTTCCCAGGCTGCTAATTGTAAAATTTTATTTCTTTGGCTTAAGCGCAGGGGCTACACGTTCAACATGCAAATGTAAACAACGCAAGAGATAAACATCGAAATGGTTCAGCAAAAAACCCGATTTCTCCGCAAATATCACCTTCAATCCTCCAATAATAGCACCAGAGTTTTATCGCCCATGTATATACTTGAAAAAAAAAAAAAGGCGTTGACGCCTTATATGCGCTTTTAGCTAGCAAACAAAAAGGCACTCTTAAACGGTTTACACTATTATGGAGCAACGCTGATTCTACCAACAGGTTTTTAAATGGGGCCAATTTATTGATCTTAAAATGGACACAGGCAGACCAGTATTGAAGAACTGAGAATCTTGATCTTGTCTTGCTCTAGTGTTGTGACAGGGCAGGCAGTTCAAATGGGAGGTTTGCTTTCAATCGTAGCTTGATCACTCCTAGGACGTCCTCTTCATCATTTTGCTCGTCTTTCCGACCCTGCCCCGATTTAAACTTCGAAGTGACGACGAGCTGCTCGGAGGCTTTCCTCTCTTCACGCGCCTTCCTTTCCGGCTCGAGGACGTGCGACTATGCGCACGGTGTCGCTTACCGCCACGCTTGGAGCGCGCAGTCGTTGCAGATGAAGAGCTGCGAGACCGGTGGCGGCGGCGGCTGCTCTTGCTGCGCTTCTTTTTGCCACGGCTGCTCACCGACTCCGTAGTCGCACTTCCACTGCTCGTGCCTTTGCGGCTGCGACCGCTGCGAGGAGTGTGGGATGAGCGCATGCTTCTTCCCCGGCTACTGTTCCTCTCGACGCGCCCACGCTTCGGAGCTGTGCTAGCGGTAGAGTGTGCAATGCCAGACGGGGAGTGTGCATTCGGCGAACCCTTCTTGCGGCTCCTCCTCTGTCTTACAGGAACGGCAGCCTCGGAGCTCGACCCGCTTTGGTTACTGGCCTCCGGCGCGTCCGCGGCCTTGCGCAACTTTCCTGCAGGAGACGTAGACGTGGCCTTTGGTGCCGCCCGCTGCACCGAGTCGTCCTTGCGGGGTCTTCCCCGCGGCCGCTTAGAAGGCGAGGTGTCGTTTGAAGGACCGGCGCTGTTCTCTTCGGTTGTAGGCTGCCGTGTTACCTGTCTGCTCTTGGGAGGCTCAGGCTTTTCATCAGCCGCCTTCCTAGGCATGGTGTTTGGGGCCTCTGCTTCGCTCGACCGTGTGCTCGTGGTCTCTCGTGCTGCCTGCTGCCCTGCTCCGCGTCACCGCAGGCCGGCAAGCAAGTGCTAGCAGAGGATTCGGTAGTGCGGCACCAGGAGCGAGCAGCCCGGTCGGCTTGACAGCCGCTGCTGGGAGCTCGAGCACTGTTCGTGCCGCTGCGTCGCGTGCCGGATTACGATGATGATGATGATTGCGATGGTGTACCTTCATGAAATGGTCTGTATCCATGAAGGCAGATTCATCGGAGAACGTCTTGGGTGCTGCTCTTGTAAGTGATATATCCAGAAATTACAAAATAAATCTTTATAAGGTGATAAGCTTGGTAATTTAGGGGTGCGGCATTTGTCCTATTCCAGGACTCCTGCACCCATGGGACTTAGTTCAGCTAGTAGGAGAGGGTAGGCCGGCCACAAGCTCAGCTTTAATTCTAGCACTGCACCAATAGTGGAAGCTGCCCAAGTTTTACGGTAGAGGCTTTTGTGGGCTCTTTAGAGCGATCGAAATTGGTGGTGCTTGTTGCCGCCGTCGCCGTCGACACTGTGTGCGCAACCCCCATCAGCTTGAAGTGGGAAAAAGAACACTCCATGCCTGCGCGAAATTAACCCCAGCTTAGCGGGAGCGATGCCAGTGCAACCCTCCCCTACTCTCACCACTTGGTTGGGCATCTTGCATTCTGAGCCACGGCTCTGATGTTGTGGGAGAGCAAGTGGCATCTACCCGTGGCTGTCACTATACGACTGAGTGTTTTGTGCTCTCAGCAAGGACTCTGATAACAAATAGCGTCTGGCAGGTCATTAGTCTGGGTGTTTCAGATAATGCGTCCAAAAATTCTACGAATACAGAAAAGGAGATATTTGCACATTTTTTTTTCTTGTGCTCGGTTCATGGTGGCACGCATTCATGTGTGAGTGATAATTTGAGTTGTAGTTAAGCAAAGTGCGCTAATTACTTTGAAACTTCGAGAGGTAGACGTTAAAACCTAAGTGAAGGATTGAAGTGACTTACTCAGGTAATATATTTACAATGTAACATTCCTAAAAGAGTGGGGCTGCTTATTTGTACTTATGTATTTCTAATTATCGATGAAATCTAGCTAATTGCACCCAGTAGCAGCAAATTGCGTTCAGTTTCACTTTCTTGTCTACAATCAGGCGGATTTCATCCATCTGTACAAAGAGGCAGCTTGCGTTTTTACGACTATGTCAACGGGCGTGCATTCCCTGTATAAATATCTTACGTGCTTCTTTAGGTTTGAGTGTCTGTGTCGTCTATTATAAAAGTAATTACTGTAAGTTTTTTACTTCGTCTTGATTTTTTCGAGCGTATACTCCTTTCCTGTCCGTGGCACCATAAACGAAGCACTTCAGCAAAGAGTGCGCAAGCATATTCTTTTTTATTATTTGTAATTGTTTTGGACACCTTTTCTGCAACACCCTGTATGTTGGCAGCCGGCGGCAGTCCTCTCACGAATGTTGACGAGGAAACATACTACTACGATTAAGAACAGAAAGAAGAAGATGAAGCCGAAGAGGCACACAATGTAATAGGATGAAGAAGGGGGGAGAGAAGCACAATAAAGAAAGACTGGAAGAAAATAATGTAAGAGCACACAGGAAAACTAGCTTACGCTAGCTGCCACTGTGCAGCGTCCTCTGCGCAGGTCTGGGAGCTTTCTTGATCGACAGTACTGCGCTTTCTTTGTATACAATAATGTAGCAAAGAACTAAATTTGATAACTTCAGTAATATTGCTATTATGCAGTGCTGCTAAAGGTAACCAATATTAGCAGTTCTGACACAAACAGCCCACAGTTTAAGTAGAAGGCTGCAGGACGAAGAGAAGATTTCAGAGCATAGCGCTAAGAGCAAACAGAAAGAGGCCAATGAGCCATAACTCAAGGTTAGCCGCGAGTTTATTGTGGCTGGTTGCTGTATGCTTAATTCCACTTACGCGTGGGTTGTCAATGCGTTACCTACTGGCAATACTGCGCACTCTTCCATGAAGACACTTGGACCCAGTGACTGTCACCTCCTGCAGCGTCTTCACCTTCATAAATTACTTCAGCGCCTTCAATGTTTATAGTAACTTTACAATGTCTGTATAGACACCATTCTTTTTAAAGCCGCGAACAAGGGCAGCAGCGGAAATTGTGTGTAAGCTTAACGGCAGAAGCGGATAAATAATAATAGTGCATGGTGTATCTGCTGATGCTGGTGGGGCTTGAGGTGGGCAAGCGTTTCATTTGCCTTCTTAAGCCGGCGGCCATGTCCTCGAACAACTGAGGGTTGCGTCTTGGGAATGAAAGCCGCCGCACTGTGCCTCCTAAGATGAGGAAGGCATGCGAATCGGTCGCACGTGTGGCTGCAGAGAACGGGCTCTCTTGCTCGAAGGTGTCAGTAGAGGTAAACAAAAGCAGGTACAGAAACCATTGAGTTTTTGTTCGAAGGAGTTCAGAGGAGAGGCACACCCTCTGACGCGTCAACCGTGATGAATGTGCACGGCGCTCGCCGTGCCGAAGCGGATATCGAATTTCTTCCCCAAGTTAGCTGCGAAACGTTTGGAACAGAGCGACTCTTCTCTGCCGCGCCCCGGGCACTGGCGCCGATCGTCCATTGGGCTGCGCTTTGTAGGACCCAGAGGAACCATATCGACAATCTCGAGTGCTTACTATTATAAATTTGACTTTCATTTCGCAGTACTGTTGTCTCTTCAATTCTTTATCACGTCCTCGCGCTTTCAACAGCTATAGTATAGCGTCTTCAGTTTAAATGCTATAGGTTCATCATAACAGTGGAACGACCGCATGCATATCATACCATAGAAATTCTTTCATTGAATTGCTTGCCTCAAATATACTGAAATGTCATTTTCTTTTCTTTTTTTTTTGCAGCGAAGTTGCTTCTGAAATAGCCAAGGCATGTCATAAGGGGTGTACCGGCATCGATATCGGTAACAGATGACATCAGATGCGAATGGTACCCCGATTCGGCGCTGCTTTGCCTCAAGAGTTCGTTATATTAACTCTGTGCTTCTTTGTTATCGTGTTTTAGTGGATAGGAATGAGTAATTAAAAAAAGGTGGAAACGAAAGAACGCTATGAAATCATAACTTAACGTAGTCCTCTCAAATTCTTTCCTGTTTTCGCTGCGAGCACTAGAGGACGCCTAAGGTTCGCTATAAATAGAGGGCAACACCGCAATGACAACACAACTGCGATTTTCGTGGATCCTCGCGAGAACGCCACTGTTGGTGTTACTACTGTTCATTGTTAAACTATGGCACAGTCATTCGAGATGGTTAGCTTTAAACCTCAGAACCATGCACGTTTTGTATGTGTTATGAGAGCTTCAGTTCAACGAAGCAAGTGTAAGCCAATATTAGTGCAACTACGAAGGTGCACACCATGATGAAGCTGGTGGCCGATTACAACCATAGCCTCCTTGATAATCGCCTCTCAAGACACTGCGAAAACCGTCAAGCCGCCGTCGGCGAGGTTTCAAACTGCCGTTGCTGAAGGCGCCAGTGACGTAAATTGCAATGGCGATTCCCTTACGCTCGGCTGCCGCGACGCTGGCCGTTGTTCATTGCTACTTTAGTAGAACGATGATTCGGTGTGCAACCAGAACATCGTTTATAACACTCTAGGCCATCACGGGTGCGTGAGACACGTTCCGGCCCTGTTGCAAGGAGTCTAGCGATGTAGCGGGGTGCGATAAAATCATCATCATCATCATCATCATCATCATCAGCCTGTTTAGGTCCACTGCAGGACGAAGGCCTCTCCCAACGATTTCCAATCCACCCTATCCTGAGCGAGTTGGTTCCACTTTATGCCTGCAAACTTTTTAATTTCATCGCTCCATCTAATCTTTTGCCTGCCTCTGTTACGTTTTCCCTCTCTTGGTATCCATTCCGTTGCTCTTACTGTCCATCTGTTATCTTTCCTCCTCAAGACATGTCCCGCCGAGGTCCACTTCTTTCTTTTAATTGATATAATAATATCGGCTATTCCTGTCTGTTCTCTGATCCATTCCGCTCGTTTTTTATCTCTTAGCGTTACCCCCAACATTTTTCTTTCCATTGCACGTTGCGTGCTCCTTAGTTTTATCTCTAGTTTTTTCGTTATCCTCCACGTTTCTGCGCCGTACGTTAGTACTGGGAGAATGCAGTGATTGAATACTTTTCGTTTTAGTGAGAGCGGTAAGTTTCCAGTCATGATTTCATAATGCCTTCCGAATGCGCTCCAGCCCAACCTTATTCTACGGAGACTTTCTTTTTCATGGTTAGGAGTTCCTGTTATTAACTGTCCCAGGTATACGTATTCGTTTACACATTGCAAGGGTTCATTGTTGATTTTAAATTTCTGTTCCTTAGCTAGGCTATTGAGCATAACTTTGGTCTTTTGCCTATTCATTCTTAATCCAATTTTAATACTTTCCCTGTTTAGGTCATCAAGCCGGTTTTGTAGTCCGTCTCCATCATTGCTAAATAGCACAATGTCGTCTGCGAATCTTAAATTGCTGAGATATTCTCCGTCTATTCGAATCCCCTTGTCTTCCCAGTCTAGACGTTTAAAGATTTCCTCTAAACATGCAGTGAATAGCATCGGGGATATCGTATCTCCCTGTCTCACGCCTCTCCCGATCGGGATTTCTCTGCTTTTCTCATGTAGGAGTAGTGTGGCTGTGCAATCTTTGTATATGTTGTTGATGGCTTTCACGTATATGTCAGGTACCCCTTGTCTACGTAGAGCTTCTAGAACTGCTTGTATTTCTATCGAGTCGACATATATATATATATATATATATATATATATATATATATATATATATATATATATATATATATATATATATATATATATATATATATATATATATATATATATATATATATATATATATATATATATATATATATATATATATATATATCGATAAAATAACTGGGAAAAAATTGGCAGATGCCACGTGCAATGGGAATTAAGAAAATGCGAAGCACGCATCAGGAACGCAAAATGGGTTTGCATTGTTGTCTCGCTATACCGAGTTTGGTACATATGAAGTTAACGAAACGACCGCAGGAGCACCATGACTGTGGCATGTAAACCATGCCGCTCATACACGCATATCATGATTCTAACGTTATGACCTGTCATTTACGTTCGTCATGCAGTCGTGTTGTGCCATAACAATTTTGGTATACATCCCATTAACGAAACGGCAGTATAGCGCCAGGACCGTGGCATGTAAATCATGTCGCTCATGACAATCATGTTATGACCTGTCATTTATATTTGCCATGCAGTCATGTTGTGGCATGCCAATTTTCGCATACGTCACATTCACGAAACGCGTGGCATCTAAATCATGTCATGACATGCATGTCACGATTTTCATGTTATCACCTGTCATTTATGTTCGTCATGCAGTCATATTGCGGCATACCAATTTTCCTATACATCCCATTAACGAAACGACCAGGAGAGCACCAAGACTGTGACATGTAAATCATGCCGCTCATGATATGCATGTCATGCTTTTCATGTTATCACCTGTCATTTTATGTTCTTCATGCAGTGCACGGTGTGGCATACCAGTTTTCGTATACGTCCCTTTAACGAAACGGCCAGGAGAGCACTAAGACCGTGGCATGTAAATAATGCCGCTCATGACATGCATATCATGATTTTCATGTTATGACCTGCCATTAATGTTCGTCAGGCAGTCATGTTGTGCCATACCAATTTTCGCATACATCCCATTAACGAAACGGCCAGGAGAGCACCAAGACCGTGGCATGTAAATCATGCCGCTCATGATATGCATGTCATGCTTTTCATGTTACGATCTGTCGTTTATGTTCTTCATGCAGTCACGGTGTGGCATACCAGTTTTCGTATACGTCCCTTTAACGAAACGGCCAGGAGAGCACTAAGACCGTGGCATGTAAATAATGCCGCTCATGACATGCATATCATGATTTTCATGTTATGACCTGCCATTAATGTTCGTCAGGCAGTCATGTTGTGCCATACCAATTTTCGCATACATCCCATTAACGAAACGACCAGGAGAGCACCAAGACTGTGACATGTAAATCATGCCGCTCATGATATGCATGTCATGCTTTTCATGTTACGATCTGTCGTTTATGTTCTTCATGCAGTCACGGTGTGGCATACCAGTTTTCGTATACGTCCCTTTAACGAAACGGCCAGGAGAGCACTAAGACCGTGGCATGTAAATAATGCCGCTCATGACATGCATATCATGATTTTCATGTTATGACCTGCCATTAATGTTCGTCAGGCAGTCATGTTGTGCCATACCAATTTTCGCATACATCCCATTAACGAAACGGCCAGGAGAGCACCAAGACCGTGGCATGTAAATCATGCCGCTCAGGACATGCATGTCATGATCTTCATGTTATTACCTGCCATTTATGTTCCTCATGCAGTCATGTTGTGGCATACCAATTTTGGTAAGCATCCCATTACCTAAACGGCCAGGAGAGCACAAAATCGTAGGCGGATAGATAGATAGATAGATAGATAGATAGATAGATAGATAGATAGATAGATAGATAGATAGATAGATAGATAGATAGATAGATAGATACGGTCAAAGTCGCCGAAGTTCGCTAAGAAATGCTTCGCATTTAATACAAAACCCGAAAACGAACACCTTTATAAAGACTCCCGTTCTTGGAATAGAAAGACGTGATAAAGAGCAAATGAGCGTACACCAGCCACTTCCTGCGGACGACGAACTTTTTGAGCTTGTCCGTGGGTAGCGGCAATGAGCTGGCGCCGCGCTTGGGCACTACACTCAGCCACTCGTGCTTCCAGGCACTGTTCCGCAGACATCCGCTTCCTGAAGAGAATCCCATTCCTAGAGGATGCGTCCAAATACGGCAAGTATACCACTGAGAAATATAAGTGGTTGTCTTCGATACTCATATGCATGGCATACCTACACTCAAGCTATACGAAGTTAGGTAACTTTTAAAAATATAGTTTAGAAGTAAAAATAGAAAATTTCTTCAAAAATAAGACGGTCAGGTGAGGCGGGCGTCCATAAGAGCTAAAATCGATGAAATTAGGAATTGACTGCGCTGCGAGAATGGCAAAATATTTGATGCGAAACAACTTATAATATTAATGCCCGAGTGCGAATCAAATATTTTTCGAATATCTTTCGAATACTTCCAAGCTAAATTACACAAAAAGTGTGCTGAAGACATGGCAAAAAAAGAAAAAGCAGATCTATTGCCCGACTAATAAAGCCTACGCCGGCGATGTTGTTCTTGGCAAGAAAGAACAATCCAAAAGAACCCGCAGAGAGAGGACCATGCAATGTATTGGAGTTTTTTATGCCCCTTGCTCGCCACGTTGGGGATGTCCGGTAAGAATGGGTGTTCTGCTTTCTTTAAGAAAAACCGGCGGTGCTAGTCCGACAGTGGGCTTCGAACTTGGTACCTCTTGCACTGAACGCCGATACTCTACCACTACGCGACCACTTTCTTTTTTCATACATGGTATTTATTACAGTGCGCTAAGAAATGCGCAAATTGCATAAGGGACGGTTGCAGTGACCTAGCGACAATAATTCCACAAACACTCCAACTGGCATTGTCAGCCTAAAATACAAATTCACTGACGGAATGCACATAAGTGTTTCAAGGAGAGTTCAAGACGTGTTGCACAGCATGGCTGGTACAGATGAGCACTTCACCAAGATGGGGTACCATTCTGGCCTGACGTCAAGCTCGTCGTAGATGTCCTTTAGATGCATGGTCATTTGAACAAAATGAATTATTGATGCAGTGACGGGTTCTGCGTTGCGATCTTGCATGCGCGTCTTCCACGAGCTATGCATTCCCATAAAAAAGAACATATCAAATGGCACTTGATCCAGGGATGTTGGTATAAGGTAACGTATAGTATGCGAATTAAAGTTGAAATCTTTGTAGATTTCGCTGAAGGATATCCCAGAACAGAATAGCGTCCTTGCAGTTAATAAAGCAGTGTTCTATTGTCTCTGGTACCTCACAAAGACGGCAATCAACTGAAGAAACAAAAATACCTTTCTTGTGTAGCCATGCCTTCACAGGCAATGTTTGTGAATGAAGTTTACAAAAGAAGGTACGTTTCTCCTAATGTACGTTTCTCCTAATGCGCGACCACTACGGTTGCTTTTTCTTGCGCAAATGTCACTCATTTGCTAGTCGAAGGCAAGGTCATGAAGTCAGGAAATGGGAAGGAAAGGTAGTGCGAAGGGAAGGTAACCAATGGTCATTAAGGGCGACAGATTGGATTCCAACGGAAGGAAAGCGTGGCGGGAGGCGGCAGGATGATAGCTGGTCGGATTAGATTAAAATGCTTGTAGTGACAACATGACCGCAGTTACGACATGACTATGTTAATTGAAAAAAAAATATGGAAGAGATTTTTGCCCTGCAGTGGGCATAGATAGGTCCCTGGTGAAACATTTTTCGATAAGAGTCTTACATATATTAATGCACCGTCTATAGATCCCTTATAGAGGACATATAGAAATGCAGTCTGTAGACAGGTAGTGTTACGTGTTCTTACGTGGCATTCCTCATGTCGGTTTTTTGTTGCCAAATATGCCTCTATCACGATTTGGGCAATACAGCCACATACGGACACGTGCCATATATAGCCACATACGCCCAATTTCTGATATTGCCACATATGGCATTCTTGTAAGAGAGTCTGCAGAAAGAAAGCGTTAAATGTTTTAAAGACGCTCTATAAAATTTTTTATAGACTTCAGTGCATATGAGGTCAATACGCATATGAGGTCAATGAGCGTGAAATGACGTGTTTCTATAGACAGATATTTTTAGACGTCCTACAGTGGTCCTACGGAAAATATTCTATAGATGTCGAGTTCCTATTGTGTTCCTTTACACTCTATAGGAACTCACTAAGAGTTCTAAAAGGACTCTAAATCCATTTTCGTGAAAGGATGTGAGTAAGTTCACGGTGTTTACGTAACCGAACCTAATAACGACCTAATGCAGTGATCGGACGGACTGGTGGTACCGCGAGTGAGCTCGCACCTAGTGCGCCGTATTACTGCTTCGATCTTTTCTTTATTCCTCTTTTTTTTGTTAAAACATTTTTTTTCACAATCGCCTGTGAAATATAGCGCTTCGATGTGTGCAGCTGGAGCACGAAAAAAAAAAAACAGACTTCAAATTCTAAACTACGCAGACTTTCCGTTTACCTTATAAATAGCTTCACTAACACACTGTAGCACCGCTGACGAAACTGAAAAATTCGAATTTCCCACGAAAATGTACAAATATGACGATAGGCTCACTCGAGTACACTGTGGTTGCTGACACAGTGAGTGATGAGTGAGACAAGGCGAACTTTGGCGTACATACAATATCTATTCAAATCTATATTAGAAAAGCGTTGATGCAGACGGCATTTACAAGTCGTTACGCTGAGCGGCCATCTAGCTCACGCAACACGATGTGTAACGGCGGCGACAGTGTCCTCACGTCCACAACGAGACCGCAGGAGCGTGCCCCATACTGACTTGAGAGTTGGAACCACGGCAGCTGCGCCATCCGTGGGCACATAAGTCGGCTCACTGACCAACGAAAAGTTGTTGCGACAGCATGCGCGGTTGACTCCAGGAGCAGTTGCAGCGTTCGACGCTGCTCCTGTCGGAAGGCCCCAGGATGCAGCCGTCAGCGAACTCCGGGTAAGCGCGTGAGGTCCCAGAATGCAGCCGTCAGCTGACCCCGGGACCACGCTAGAGAAGCCAGGTTGCAGCCGTGAGCGAAACCCCGAAAAGCACAGTAGGCCCCAGGATACAGCCGAGATAGGGCCTCCGGACCGATATCCAGCTCACAGGATGCAACCGTCAGCGAAACCTCGGACCGCACGGGAGGTCCCGGATGTAGCCCTCACACTGACCTCTGGACTGCAACACACTGACCGCCGGATGCAGCCATCAGCGAACCCTCGATACGCACAGGAGGTCGCTGATGTAGCCGTCAGCTGAGTTCGGGACCGCACGGGAGGCTCTAGGATGTAGATGTAAGTGAACGTCGAAATGGCATAGGTGGTCCCAGGATATACAGCCATCCACGAATCCCAGGATCTCACGGAAGGTCCCAGGACGAAGTAGTCAGAACGCTCGGACAGCGTCGCAGGACCCATCGTACAGCCATGAGAATTCCCGAAAGGGATCTGAGATTCAAGGATGCAGTCGTGCATCAGCAACACTGGAGTGCCCGCGGTGGTCCTCCGGGCGGCGTAGTCCCGCGCGAGGCCTTCCTGGACTTTGCTCGACGTCCATGAGACGAGCAAGCTCGACCCCGGATGCAGGGAAGAGACCAGGCGTCCTTGGAGGAGAGGCCACACGCTGTACATAATTTGGAGTTCTTGCCTGGTCTCTGGCTCTCTTGACATAACACAACGGGCCGATGTTCTACGTTCTGTTCGGGTCCTGGGCTGGTACACTTCTTCATCAGGTGCTTCACGGTCTGGCGCGTTGGCTCGCTGCACTTGAAGTGAGGATGATGATGATGCTCCTTCACATTTGGCATCTACTCACTTGAGGGGATTAGCCAAGGCTCAGGCGGATGAAGGGACATGGTGTTTGAATGCTTGCCTGCTCGTTTTTTGTTGTCTTTAAAGCGGTGATAACAAGGAAAGGCAGAATTACTGCTGAAAAGTAATTGAATGGCAAATCTAATCACTTTTCTATAATTTCTTGAAATGTAATACCATGAGATTATTTTACAAATTGCAGATGGCTGAAGATAATCATGCGTATTTATTCTTATTTCTGAAAGAATGATATTGCTTTGAAATTACTTCAGCAAATGTACATCATTCGTATACAAACGAATGTGTGTCCTTTACATAGATAGTGTATACATTGAAATTTCAAAAAACTTAATCTTTGTTGCAATGCAGAAGTAGCTGGAACTCGGATTAAACGTCGGAAACGTGTCCCAGTTTTTGGTGTTCTTAAGAAAATGTAGTTAAGAGGGCGGCAGGGGAAGAGGAGAGAACCTGTCGCTGTTTCCTATGAAGAAATGCCCTCTCTCATGGGGTGGGGGGGGGGGGGGGGAGGGGGGAGTTCTTGGTAACGCGTTTTAAATCCCTGCATCCTGTCGCTGAGCTGTCCGACAGCCAAAATTCATCGAAGCCCTCTCGCAGGGCGTTTCAAGGGCGGTTTCCTTCCAGTAACGTTATTCAGGGCTTCCAGTTCGCATGCTACGGAGCTTTTCTGTGAGCCTGAATCGCTTCAAACGCTTGAGGTTTTGGCATCTGAAATCAACTTGTCTTCATTGTTTTTCTGTCATCGTTGGTCTATACCATAATGGAAGCGGACATGCTTTCTTGTAAGAAATAAAGCTATGAGCAACTGCCTTGAAATTACTTGCTTTAGAAAATTCGTTAGATTAATAAATGAGCGCCAGTCCTGTGTTCAGCATGCTTCTTTGTCAGCCGTCTTTTTAGCGCTCCGTTTTCTCCGTTAGAAGGATTAATAAGTTACCAGTAGCCAAAAGCGGTTAATTGCATCACCCTCAACTACAACATGTGGCTTAATTATTGTAATTTGAAAGCGAGTCGCCAGGAAGCCAATCGGGACTTGTTGCCTTCCCTTCGCCTTTTGCAACCCAGTCGTTAGAGACATTTGAGGCAGCTAAGTGAGGCGAACGCCAACACTATCAAAGAAGGCGTGTGTTCGTCTAACTTTCAAACACTTCACTTATTTTCGGGTAACTTGATATGCGCGTATATCCAGCAGTCCAGGGCTCCCTATTTAGCCGCCACAGGAATGAGACTGGTGTGGGTGTGAGTCGACCCCATGACCGCGCGATCAGTAAGGGAGCACCGTGGCCCGTATACCATGAGTTCATAGGATAACTAGGTTTCGGGTGTTATCATTTCGACGGCGGCGGCACCAGCGGCACCAGCGGCTCTGTGGTTGAAGAATTGCGAATTATTCTTCGTCATTTTTGGGAATGCATGGGCGCACTACAACACTGCAGTTTGGCCTTCGTCGGGACTTCCACGACCAGGCAGTATATACAACAATAGACATGCTCTCTACCAAGCTTTCGATAACTGCCATGACTTTGCATTTGAGCGGCTATGGAGAATTTGCGGAATTAGCGGCCAAGCAGATGGAGCCGTGTACTCGACTCACCGGCAAGAGCAGTGTTACTCTCCTTCACGTCATAGCGACTCATATCTACTATGGGTAATTGGCCGAGGCCCGGACAGATAAAGCCAAGTGAATAGAAAATCAAACATCATTAATATGCGTTCGGAAAGCTCGTAGATGCGGTGTCGCAGATGGAAGAAAATAAATGACGCGTGCTTGTGACGCGCAAAAAAACAAAACAAAAAAAAAACACTGGGACGAAGCACAGGTACACAGCGCACAAAGTTTGTGACCTCTCTGCTTTGTCCCAGTGTTTTTTCGCGCTTCACAGGCACGAATCGAGTCCAGCTATAGACAGCTGGCTAATCATTTGTCTTACATAGAAGTATACCACGGATAAAGTATAATGAAGTCGGTTTAACCGCGCAGTCATTTTGAATCATCAATGAATTCCTGGACAGTGGTGCAAGACACACCTGTGTCTGCAGCCGTGAATCGAAGCTGCAAAGGAGAACAGGCATAGCCCACTGCAGGGAGACATATTCCAAGATGGGCTACCAAAGATCCGTCTTGTCACTGCTGCTGCTGGCACGGTTTTGCACAATATCCGGGATCGGACACACACACGCGCACGCGCACACACACACACACACACACACACACACACACACACACACACACACACACACATGCGTGCTCAGGTTTTTCCTTCAGAGAACCTCCAGCTTTCCCATAGTTGTGTGTATAATACCTAAAGGATAGTGGGTCTCTGCAACACTTTTTTCAGCATAGTCAGAAAACGGTGACAATCAGTCGTGGATGCTCTGTGAACATGTGCGGCAAGTGCTATTGGAGTGCGGTACAAGGAATTTGCAATTTGGTGTCTAAACACGGCTGGCCATCGCCTACATTTCGCTTTAAGAGCGGAGCGCTTTTAGCCGAGCGTTACGTGTTACGTGCGGACGGAAAACTTATCATCAGGAAATATGTGCGCGTGCACCTCTATGAAATGCAAGGAATTTGCACGCTCACTTCTTGCTTCTCTTGCCCTCATGCCCTGAGCCCACTACTCTATAAGAGCGGGCGTCGGTGGTATAGTGGTTATGACACAAGGCTGCTGATCTGAAGGTAGCGGTATCGAATGCCGAATGCTGCTGCTGTATTTCGATGGAGGCGGAATGTTGAGAACCGTATACTGTGCGATGTCAGAGCCTGTTAAGGAAACCCAGGTGGTCCACTACGGCGTCTCTCATAACCATATCGTGGCTTTGGGGCGTGAAACCAGAAAAATTATTGTACATAAACGCAGATGCGCTTGATAGCATAGCATAGAGTGTATAAAATAGAAAGGGGGTGGGAAAGAAAAGTCATGCGGAAAGATTAATCAGAGCGTAGCCTTACATAACGTAGTATAGCAAGGGGCTGGGAAAAGGCAGTGAAGTTGAGGAGGAGGGGAAAGAATAAGTTATGGCATTGTATACATGAATATATCGCTAAAAACTACGTGGAACAGGGAATATCGCAGGAGCCAACGTTTCGACGTAAATATGAATAGAGCGCTAAAAACGATGTAGAACAGGTAATGTCGCAGGAGCCAACGTTTCGACATGTGGACAGGTCTTCGTCAGGACGGCTACTGCCTTCTCGAGCGTTCGTTTCTGTACGACATTGCACACTCTACGCCGTCCACAGAAGGAGAAGAGGGGGACGTGCGAATAACAACAACAAAAAAACAAAACAAAAAAAAGAACAAGGGCGGTGGGGAGGGGGAAGATGGGTGACAGCGATGTGTTCGTCGATTGAAGCCTGTATGTTCCCCAAGCTTCGCTTCTATAGGTAGCATTATATATTGTACTGAGGATGGAAACGAGAAGGGTGGAGGGTGAAGCATGGGGTAGGGTGCAGGCATGTAGAGTATACTAATGGAGGTGAGGGTGAGGATCAATACGTGAGGTTGACGAGGGAAAGAAGGGTGTCACCACAACCGGACGTGCATTAATTTCTGGTGTTGTCTGCCCCAAAGCCGCGATATGATTACGAGACACGCCGTGGCGGAAGGCTCCGTAAATTTTGGCCAGCTGGACTTTTTTAACGTGCACTAAAATCGCATTGTACACGGGCCTCTGCATTTTGCCTGCATAAAAATGCAGCTGCCGCGATTGGGATTCGATCCCGCGACTTTCGGTTCAGTAGCCGAGTGCTATAACCACTGTTACAGCGTGGCGTGATAACCAGACATTGCTGGCCAGGCCAGTTTGAACGTAGACAGAGAACCCATATTGCGTAACACAATATCGCACCTTGTCTCGTAACTTCCTGAGAAAACCACCTGGTCACGCGACACCTTCCTGCCAAAATAATATAACAGCTAGAACTTGTAGATACTGTAAGAATCTAGGTAAGCCACAAGCTTCGGTGTCAGTGCAGTCTTCCACCATTAGTGTATTCTTCCCACATAATTATTTTTTTCTTTTGTGCACAAGCTGTGCTGAAGATAGTCGTGGAAGCTGCGCAGATAGCTCGCAGCGACGTTTCACTGCACAAAAGTGTTGCAGACCAGCGACATAGCCGCGGCCGAACTTTCGTAGACAGAAATGGCAACGGAGGAACGTTTATTTTGTAGTGCAGCTTTACATATATCTTAACATGAGATCATAAGGCTTCAACGATCTTGCTGGACCTCGCGAAATGGTAAAAGTTCTCCCTGCTGCATCACTTCGCTGTCTCTAGCTTATGAACTATCTGAACTATCTTAACAACACAAAGCTTTCATTTTGATGCTTAAAAGTCGCTAGAAGGAGCTATATTAGACTATATATACATGCCTTGCACCTACGTCACGACCAGGCGCTGCGGGATACCGTTTCGCCATCGTGGAGGACCAGCCGCGGCAGTGAAAGTGCGGACGCGTACGCGTTTCTGTACTCGCTCTCGTTAGCCGCGGTATTTGAGTTCTCGAATCGCAGGAGAGGAATGAAGAGACGAGTGTGAAAGAACACAAACCTTTTTCACGTGCCAAAAGACGTACACAGTCAATGCGGCCGCACGAAGGAGCTAAAAGCCCGAGGCAGCGCAGTTTGTGGCTGACGCGTATCAAGCGCGCCGATCGCGACACCGAACACGCTGATACATGCAAGTATGCACGAGGGCCTACAAATGTTTTGCGAGCAGAGTTATGCGCCAGTTCCTGCCTTGAGCATCGTCCGTCGGCTCCCGCCGTAACCGATCGCGAACGAACGTAGCGAAAGATGTCCTGGCTCGCGCGCCTCAAGCCACGCGCGACGCACTTTTGCCGAGGCCGGCGGTGTTGGGCCGGCTGGGCTACCGTGGAAGTATTCTAAAAACAACCTTCGACGAGTCAGGGGAACCCAGGTGTTCGCGCCGCCGAAAAGGAAGCTCATCGTACTTCAAAGCGCGATCGAGCTTCTGTTAACAGTGGGTGACGCACTCGGTGGAAGTGCTTCGTCGGCGCAGCAAGCTATATTTGCTGGTAGAGATCGCAGATATCTAATTCTTTTGTTCAGCATATGGCATCATTAACACACGCGTGCGCGGCTGCGCTCACATTTCGCATTAGGAAGTATGACATTCGTCACGATTTTTTTTTATGACTCAAATTTAGGGACACGGCGGAAAGAACAGCACAAGCTGCATTCGTAGGCATTCCATGTAAGATCTTGGAGGACACAAATATCGATGGGACACTGACGTCTCTACACTGATGCAGCGCAGATCATGAACAGCGCGCTGAAAGGACCGCGCCTCCTGAAAAGCGAGGATGGTGTAGCGGCAGTCGCGGAGTCGATCGGCACTGCGTGCGTGCCAGTCGTTGCCGCAAGATAAAGATGAAAGCCGTACGGAGAAAAACGAAGTAGTTGACGATGTCCCCGCGCGTCACTTCGAGTACACAGCGTTGGGGCCCGTCGGCGTCCGGCAGCTTTGTGTAGGGATCGGCATCGTCGCACGTTCGCGCATTTGCTCACATAAACATCGTGCCCATAAGATTAACTCAGGCTGATAACCTTTCCGCAAGGGACGGCGGCGACATTGCGC
This sequence comes from Hyalomma asiaticum, assembly GCA_013339685.2. Lineage (NCBI taxonomy): Eukaryota > Metazoa > Arthropoda > Arachnida > Ixodida > Ixodidae > Hyalomma > Hyalomma asiaticum. Next base: position 340,522,428 of record CM023481.1, on the reverse strand, counting down.
CTAGAAAGTTAAAGAAATCGAACCAAAACGCGGTCGAATCAACGAATGTATGAACGGCGCTGCAGGGAACGAACCAAGAAGTGGTCCCCATGGTCCTCCAGCATGCCCGTCGCGCCGACAACGGGGCAATCGTGACGTCACGTGCAAGCTATATATATGTTTAGTATTATAACCTTTTATGATGTTATACTGACTTATGTTTCGTGATGATGATTTTTGGGGTTCCAACGTCGCAAAAATAGCTGTGATTATGAGAGACGCCGTAGTAGAGGTCTCCGGAAATTTCGACCACCTGGGGTTCTTTAACGTGCACTGATATCGCACAACACACGGGCCTCAACATTTCGCCTCCATCGAAATGTAGCCACTGCGGACGGGGTAAATAAGCTTTGACGGCTGCCCATGGGTGCCGTTTTCTTCTGCGAGTGCTATGTCATGGACATTTATTCTATTGGTGCGAGTTTGGTCACGCCTAAGCACACCTGCATACTTACTTAATAATAGAAAACGTTTAATATACAATTCACAATGCGCCTAAAGCTGCTGGTCTTACTTTACGTATTATTACATGCATTGCAATCGCATTCATTGCTTCCCCCATCTCGAGATACTGTGACTTCTTTTTCAGCATGACGATCCCACAGACTGAATGTCCATGGGCTGCTTCAAGCAAATCCTACAAACATGTTATAGGGAGGACCGCCAATGGTGCAAAATGATCGAAAAATTAGTGAGCATGGAGTGATGTCCATGTAATATTTAATGGTCTGTTGGGGCAATGTCGGCTCCAAAATTAGATAATCATGCACGAGTGGGGCTAGGCTAGTGAAGCACGGAAGCTGATGGGCACTTGGCTGGTCCGGTTTTCTTTCCAGCACACCCTCATTTTATCGTGGTCCGAGGCCTGAGGAAACAACTTGCGAATTCCTGCGAAGCCCAGCGAACGCTTCTATAGGTTTCGCACCGAACATAGCGTAAAGACTATCTATCTATCTATCTATCTATCTATCTATCTATCTATCTATCTATCTATCTATCTATCTATCTATCTATCTATCTATCTATCTATCTATCTATCTATCTATCTATCAGCCTACGACCTTGTGCTCTCCTGGCCGTTTAGTTAATGGGATGTATGCGAAAATTGGTATGCCACAGCACGACTGCATGGCGAACATAAATGACAGGTCATAACATGAAAATCATCACATGTATATAGTGTGCGCACTGCGCAACGTGAATGCCGAACCGGATTATGGCACAAAAGCACCTCACGGAACATGCAAAGCGAAATATGTTCGTTCTGTTTAAACGAAGCTCATAACGACCCAGTGCAGTGATCGCACGGACTGGCAGTGTAGTGCGTGTTCGCTATTGCCTAGTGCACTACTCTTTCGCGGTTTCATTTCCTATTTTTTATGAAACATTTTTCTTTCAGAATTAGCTATGAAATATAGCGCTCAGACGTGTCCATCTGGAGCGCCCAAAACGGCAGACAACAAATTCACAACAATTCTGACCTTCAGTTTACCTTATAACATGCTTCTGTAACACACTGTGGCGCCGCTGACGTAATTTAGAAATTCGACTTTCTGGTCCAAATGTACAAACATGACGAAATGCTCACTCGGCTGCAGTGTGCTTGCTGACAGAGTGAGCGATGAGTGAGACAAGGCGACATTTCGCATGCGTACATTATTTATTCACATAAATTAAGACAGCGTTGCTGTAGTCGACCTTTACAAGCCGTTACGTTGAGCGAACATCAAGCTCACGGAGCTTGATGTGTAACGGCGGCGACGGTGTCTTCTGCCCTCCAGCCAGACGCCATGAGTGTGCTCTCTACAGAGTTTAGGGTCCGAACGACGGCCGCTGCGTCATCCGTGGGTACATCAGTCTGCTACCTAACTAAGGAAAAAATGTTGCGACAACATGCCCGGTGAACTCCTGGTGCAGGTGCAGCGCACGACCCTGGTCCTTATGGGAGGTTCCAGCATGCAACCGTGAGCGGACACCTTGACCACACGGGATCAGCCTGGATTCGGCCTTCAAGGAATCCTCCGAAAGGACAGAAGGCCCCAGGATAGAGCCTACAGTATGCCTACGGAACGATCGTGGGCTCCGAGGATGCAGCATTCAGCGAAACCTCGGACCGCAGGGGAGGTCCCGGATGTAGCCGTCAGCTGAGTGCTGGGCTGCACGGGATGCCATAGGATGCAGCCGTAAGTGAACACCGAATTGGCACAGGAGGTCCCAGGATATACAGCCGTCCGCGAATCCCCGGACCTCACGGATGGTCTCAGGATAAGGTAGCCAGAACGCTCGGACGGCATCGGAGGAGCCACGGTACGGCGGTGAGGACTCCCAGATGGCACCTGAGATTCAAGGATGCAGTCGTTGATCAGAAACCCTGGAGTGCTCGCGATGGTCCTCCGGGCGGCGTAGTCACGTGCGAGGCCTTGCTGGACTTTTGTCGATGTCCAGAAGACCATCAAGCTCGGCGCCGGATGCATTGGAGACAGCAGGCGTCCTAGGCGGAGAGGCCATACGATGGACTTACTGCTTCCACTCATCAAGTTCTTGCCTTGTCTCTGGCTCTCTTTACATAAGACGATGGGCCGATGTTCTGCGTCCTCTTTGCGTCCTGGGCTGGTTCACTTCTTCCTCGGCTGCTTCAGAGTCTGGTCGGTCTGGCGCGCTGACTCGTGGCACGTGAAATGCCTGAATGCTTGCCTGCTCGTTTTTTCTTGTCTTGACACGTTGACGAGAAGGGTAGGCAAAAATACAGCGTAAAATAAATAAGTACATTCCCAATTACTTTTTAAAAATTTTTATGGGTAGTTACAATAAATTAGATTACAATTTAAAGTGTGCCGAAGATAGTGATGCTACATTACTGTTACTTTTGAATGGTAATGAGAATACTTTAAAATTACTTTCGCGAATGTCCATCGTCCGTGTGTATCTTCGTAGTTCTCCTTACAGCGCATACACATTGAAATTTCAGAAACTTAATTTTTCTTGCATTCGTGAAGCAGATGCAACTCAAAGTAAACGTCGGAAATGTGTTCAAGTTTCTGGTCTTCTTAAAAGAAATATAGTCGGGAGGGCAGAAGGGGTGAGCTGTGTTCGTGTGGAGGGGGGGGGGGGGGGGGGAGAACCTATCGCTGTTTTGTATGAACAAAAGCCCTTTTTTATACGAGGGACATGAACGAGTTTGAAATCTCTACATACCATTGCTAAGCTGTCCGAAAGCGAGGAATGATTGAAGCCATCTCGCAGTGCGTTTCGAGGGCCATGTCCTTCCAGTAACGTTATTCAAGACTTCTAGTTCGCATGCTCCGGAGCTTTCCTGTGGCCCGGCCTAGTTTCCACGCTTGAGGTTCTAGCATATTAGATCAACCTTTGTTCGATGTTTTCCTATCGTGTCTGGCCAAGTTTTTATGCCATTACGAAAGCGGACAATGCTTTCTAGTGAGAAGTAATTGGGGAAGTTATATGTGCAACTGTCTTGAAATTAAAACTAGAAGAGAAGCTCAGGGGAAGATGGATGCTTGAATCGATGAACAAATCGCAAGGTACGATTTAAAACAGGGAATGTCGCGGGAGCCAACGTTTCGACAAGCGGACTTGCCTTCGTCAGGGCGAAGACCTCGCGGTCAGTATGAAAGCACTGTGTCTTGAAATTAGTCACTTGAAAAAAATTCATTGGATTACTACATTACCAGCCCCCAAAGGTAGTTCATTACTAACTCACAACAGCAAAAAATGATTTAATAAGTAATGCAACTGTCTCGAAATTCCTCGCTTGAATACTTTGCATTATTATATTGCCTCCATAGGCAGCTCATTACATCACTCACAACAGCACAAAGTGACGTAATTACTGTAATGGCGTTCCTGCCATGTGTGGTGCTGACCCACTACGGGCGAGTCGCCAGGAAGCCAGTCGTGCCTCCTAGGGTTTTCTTCGCCTTTCGCAATCCCATCGCTACAGACATATGAGGCACCTAAGTGAGGCGAACGCCGAGAATGTCAAACAACGCGTGTGCTCGCGCAAGTTTCAAGCAATTTACTTAATTTTTGCACGTTGGGTTACTTGCCGTGCACTTAAATCCAGCAGTCGAGGCTTCCTATTTTTCCGCCACAGGTGAGAGTCGTACCCATGACCTCGCGGTCAGTATGAAAACACTGTGGCTCGTACCGTGAATTAAGAGAGAGTTTTAGTTTGACGTTTCTACGGTCCGCTCCGCTCCGAGTCGGGCCGAGAAGCCGCAGCGGAGCGGCGGATGGTTTTCTCGTTTTAGTTATGCGTTGTCGGCAGCGGAGCGGGCTCTTTGCCGTTGCAGCGCCCTCTGGTTATGTTCAGCGTCCTTAAACGAGACGAAAAAAAAAAAGAAAAACATTTAGTCACATTTACAAAGCAAAATAAAAACGTATAAATTTTTTTGTTCATGACGTATTTAGAAATGCGCTTTTAATGTGTTGCCGGTCTATTTTTTCGACAGAGAAGCAAGCGCTGACTTGATAATAGTCACTGGAAAGCCAGCAAGGTTGCTTTCCAGATCCATATCAAATATTCCTTCTCTTTTGCTTACTTCCACGACATTTCGCAGCACATCCTCCTATGCGGCAGCACTGCCGAAGGGGTCCGCACATGCGACTTGAAGAGGCAAAATCTTCGTAAATTCGGAAACGTTTTCGCGGCTTGCGCTAAGCAGGCGATAGCGAAGCCGCAGCGCTTGCCGAAGGTAGAGTGTGCTACCCAAGGCATGCCGTCGCCTGAGGGAGCCATCTTGAAATAAGCGAAGTCGCTCTACGCGCGAGAGAGGGCGCGCGCTTCGTCCCCCTTCTCAGACCCCCTCCCGCTAGCGAAAACGGCAGCGACACACGGCGCTCCGCTTAGGCTGCTCGTAAGCGGACCGTGTTCCCCGCTCCGGTAACCCGCTTACGGCTATGCGAAGGACGCATGCGCACTCGCGCCCCCGCTCCGCTTAGCTGCTCAGCGGAGCGTAAAAACGACAAACTAAAGCTTTTGATGACAAGGTTCCGCGCGTTATCACTTCGACGGCGGCAGCCCCAGCGGCTCCTTAAGGTCCCGTCGCTTATCTGCTTGAAGAATTACGGCTAATTCGTGGTGATTTTTTGGTAAGTCATGTGTGAAGAGATAAAAAACGAGCGGAATGGATCAGAGAACAGACAGGAGTAGCCGATATTATTATATCAATTAAAAGAAAGAAGTGGACCTGGGCAGGACATGTCATGAGGAGAACAGATAACAGATGGACAGTAAGAGCGACGGAATGGATACCAAGAGAGGGAAAACGCAACAGAGGCAGGCAAAAGGTTAGGTGGAGCGATGAAATTAAAAAGTTTGCGGGCGTAAAGTGGAACCAACTCGCTCAGGATAGGGTGGAGTGGAAATCGATGGGAGAGGCCTTCGTCCTGCAGTGGACCTAAATAGGCTGATGATGATGATGATGATGATGATGATGGTGATGTGAACCACAACTCTGCAGTTTGGCCGTAGTCGTGACTCGCACGACCAGACAGAATATACCAAAATAAATATACTCACTGCCAAGCTTTCGGTAACTGCCATGACATTGTATTTGAGTGAATATGGAGAATATGAGAAATCAGCGGCTAAGACGATGGAGCAGTGCACTCGGCTCACCGGCAACAGCATTGCTCTTGTGCACGTCATAGCGGCTCATATCTACAATACGAAGCTGGCCAATACTCACACAGATAAAACTAAGTGAATAAAAAACGAAAGATCAGTAATGCGTTCTCGAAGCTGATAGATGCAGTGTGGCAGATGGAAGAAAATGAATGACCCTTGCTTTTGAAGTACGAAAAAACACTGGGACGAAGTAGAGATACACAGAGCACAACTCGGCAGCCTCTCTCCTTTGTCCCAGAGTTTTTTCCCGCTTCACAAACACGAATTGATTCCAAATATAGCCACCTGGCTGTGTTGAAAATGAACGATTTGACTTATATTGAAGTGCACTAAGAATAAAGTATAAGAAGGTTGGTTTAGCCACGCTATCATTTTGAATCTCTCTTCTGTCTCACACACACGCACAAACACAGGAGTGCGTGCGCAGTTTTCCTTTATGGGAAACTCTCCGTTACTCCTTAGTAGAATGTGTAATGCTTAAAGGGTGCAGAGGCCTTGCGCATTTTTTGCACATAGAAATTGCCGCCAGTCAGTCGTGGAAGCTCGCGTGAACACGTGAACCAAATATTATTGGGCTGCGTGCACCAGGGAATTTGAAATTGGTGCAAAAATCCAGCTGGAGATCGCCTATTATACTTTTCTATTAAGAGCGGAGCTCTTTGAGCCGAACGCCAGGTGTTACGTACGAGCAGAAAACTATCATCATCAGGAATTATGTGCGCGTGTACCTCTATGAAATGCACGCTATTTGCGCGCTCACTTCTTGCATCTCTTGCCTTCATGCACTCCGCCCACTAGTCATGAAGGCGGGCCCCGCCACGGTGGTCTGGTGGCTACGTTGCAAGGTTACTGATCGGAAGGTCGCCGGAGCGAATCCCGGCTGTCGCTGCTGTATTTCCATGGAGGCGGAATGTTGAGTCCCCTATACTGTACGTCAGAGCACTTTCAAGAACCCCATGTGGTCGAAATTTCCGGAGTCTCCACGACGGCGTCTCTCATAATCATATCGTGGTTTTGGGACATAAGACCCCAGAAATTATTATACAGAATAGCTTAGCTTGTCATAGTATAGCAAGGGGATGGGAAAGGGAAGTTGAGGAGTAGGGTAAAGCGTAAAGCACAGCATAAATTGCCTTGTATAATATGAAAAGGGGGCGGGCAGGAGAAGTAAGGGTAACGATGGGGCAGTGGGAAGGCAGACGGTGAAACATAGCGTAGGCGGCATTCATGTCAGGAGAGTGAGCGAAAGGTGCTCCGACTGCGCTGGCAACAAGTGCGGACGCCATGACAGCGGCCACCAGTGACCATCGCATACCTATCGGACTGTCTTAGTTCTTGAACATGTATCACATGCATAACCCCAATCGATCCATTCTTTTTTTTTTCTTTCGTTCTTTCTTTCTGTAAGATCTTTGAGACGTTATTATTGGTATATTTCGGTGCATTGTTAAAATTTTGTTATATCGTTTTGTATTAAGTGTTCTGTTCCATTTCTGATATGTAACATGCCCCTCCCCTCTGTAATGTGCAAACCCTGAGGGAATAAATAAATAAATAAATAAATAAATAAATTAATAAATAAATAAATAAATAAATAAATAGCTGGTCATGGTATAGCAAGGAGATGGGAAATGGAAGTTGAGGAGTAGTGGTAAAAAATAATTTGACAAGGGGGCGGGAAGGAGAAGTGAGGGTAGCAATTTTGAAGTGTGAAGGGGAGACGGTGAAAGATAGCGTTGGTGGCATTCATATCAGGAGAGTTAGCGAAATGTGCTCCGATTCCGCTGGCAAAAAATGCGGACGCCATGACAGCGGCCATCAGTAACCGTCGGATCTGACTAGTGTCTCGCATTTCTGTTGCCTGTCCGTGGCCTACAAGTATTATTTCTGATTGTCCACTTCGTTTAACCTACCGGACTCGAAAAATAGTGTGTTAACGTTTTGCGAACCCTCGGCAGCCATTGGCGATGGCCCTTTGGCTCGCTTGAGCATGTGGACCAAAAAAAATTCACAGCATATCCACGGAGCGAATGATGGTGAGTGGGCGAAGCTCCGGAAGTTCATCGTAGATCGTGCCGAGTTCCGTATTAATTTAGTTAACGCGCACGCTACGAATCCTTCTGGTTCAACAACGCACAAGTGAAATCTCCCACCGGCACTTCATTGCAAGCCAAGATCCAGTGCCTATATTGTCACGGGCGTCGTCGTCACTTGAATCCACAGGAGACGAGGGTGCGGCAGACACGCTTTATTGTTAATGAGGCGGACTTGTGCCTCTCGCATAGGAAACACCAAAGTAACTGAACTAGAGCGGCGTGCACATGCACGGCTGCCGCCCCACCAAGGAATAATCCATAGCTTATGCGTTACCAGCTATTTAAGCACTGTGATAACAACACAGTACATGCGCATACCTATCATCAGATATTGCACTGTCTGATACGATGGGCCCATCGGAAGTTAATCGCAGTCCGCGCTAACCTATCTAAATGACGCAACAGCTGTCGCTCGATGGTGGCAGCTGCAAAGAACGGCATGGCACGTGGAAATATATATATATACGGGTGGCCGGTGAACGAGTCTCCAGCGCGAACAGTCGGTATTTTTTAATCAAGAAACTCGCTAGAAGACACTGCCTGCGCCAACGTTCTCTCTCGCGGGTGAGGGCGCGTTCTCCTTCTTTGCGAGCTGGTACAGCGTTCATCGAAGAAAGAGCGTTTCCATAGTCAACGCGCCCCTTTCGCCCTCTCTCTCTCTCACAAGGCAGCAGATGGAAGAGTGAGAGAGCTCGCGCGCCGGGAGGCACGCGCCGAGGCGCGAGCGCGAGCCTCCCGGCGGCGCGAGGTGGCTACATATATACAACTACTACTACTATACAGAGGAGGGAACGACCCACACCCTAAGGAGCTTCGCCCCTAAAATTGGGCGCCGGTTGTGAAGAAGCGCTACGCACCGAAAGAGTGTCTCTTCGCGGTGACATCGACCCACCTGTTGTGACGACGAAGGATGGCTCCTTCGATTTTCAACTCCTACTGAAGGTTTCGGATATAAAGCACCATCTTGTGCCCGGAGCAAGTTATTGTAGACGCACGAAGATGTGAAAGCTAATAAACTCGAGGAGGCTCATGAGTACTCGACGAGTGTCTTTGTCGAGGAACGTTTGCTGAAAGGTCAGGGCTGCTGCGTCTTTAACATACGAAGTGAAAGAGGTTCGTGCAGTTTACGCAACTGAAGCTAACACCTTACCAATTCAGTGATCGCACGGACTGTTAGTACTGTGGTTGTGCTAGTACCGAGTGCTCCATATTATGTTTCGCTCTTTCTTTGATTCATTTTTTTGGGGTTAAAACACATTTTTTTTAAGAATCACCTGTGGTACATAGCGCTTCGATGTGTGCAGGTGGAGCACCAAAAAAGACCGATATCAAATTCAGGACCACTCAGACTTTCCGTTCACCTTCGCTAACACACTCTGTAGCACCGCTGATGATACTGAAAGTTTTCACTTTCATGCAAAAATATAGAAATATGACGAAAAGCGCCCCCGAATACAGTGTGCTTGCTGACACAGTGAGTGATGAGTGAGACAAGGCAAAACTTTCGCGTAGGTACGATATCTATTCACAATTATTACAAAATTGTTGATGTAGGCGGCATTTACAAGTCGTTACGTTTAGCGGCCATCTAGCTCACGCAGCTTGATGCGTAACGGCGCCGTCAGTGTCCTCTCGTCCACAACGAGACTCCAGGAGAGTGTTCCCAACTGACTTGAGGGTACAAACCACAGCCGCTGCGTCATCCGTGGGCACATGAATCAACACACTAACCAAGGAAAAGATGTCGCGACATGACAGCTCGTGAAATCCTTGTCTAGGTGCAGTATACGACGCTGGTCCCGACGGGAGGCCCCACGATGCAGTCGTCAGCTATAGCAATCGGACCGTACGGGAGCTCCCAGGATGCAGCCGTCAGCGAAACCCTGAAAGGCACAGTAGGCCCCAGGATACAGCCGACAGCGAGCCTCCGGACCGATACTCAGCTCGCAGGATGCAGCCGTCAGCGAAACCTCGGACCGCACGGGAGGTCCCGGATGTAGCCCTCACACTGACCTCTGGACTGCAACACACTGCCCGCCGGATGCAGCCATCAGCGAACCGTCGGTACGCAAGGGAGTTCGCTGATGTAGCCGTCAGCTGAGTACGAAGCCGCACGGGAGGCCCTAGGATATAGCTGCAAGTGAACGCTGAAATGGCATAGGTGGTCGTAGGATATACAGCCATCCACGAATAACAGGATCTCACGGAAGGTCTCAGGATGAAGTAGTCAGAACGCTCGGACAGCGTAGCAGGACCCATCGTACAGCCACGAGAATTCCCGAAAGGCATCTGAGATTCAAGGATGCAGTCGTGCATCAGCAACACTGGAGTGCTCGCGGTGGTGGTCCGGGCGGCGTAGTCCCGTGCGAGGCCTTCCTCGACTTTTCTCGATGCCCATAAGACGAGGACGCTCGACCCCTGACGCAGTGAAGAGACCAGGCGTCCTTGGAGGAGAGGCCACACGCTGTACATACTTTGAAGTTCTTGCCTGCTCTCTGGCTCTACTGACATAAGACAACGGGCCGATGTTCTGCGTCCTGTTTGGGTCCTGGGCTGATCCACTTCTTCCTCAGGTGCTTTACGGTCTGGCGCCTTGGCTCGCGGAACGTGAAGTGAGGATGATGATGATGCTCCACATTTGGCATCTACCCACTTGGGGGGATTAGCCAAGGCTCAGGCGGATGAAGGGACGTGAAGTGCTTGAATGCTTGCCTATACTCGTTTTTTGTTGTCTTTAACGCGGTGATGACAAGGGAAGGCAGAATTACTGCTGAAAAGTAATTGATGGCAAATCTAATCACTTTTCTATAATTTCTTGAAATGTAATACCATGAGATTATTTTACAAATTGCAGATGGCTGAAGATAATCATGCGTATTTATTCTCATTTCTTAAAGAATCATATTGCTTTGAAATTACTTCAGCAAATGTACATCATTCGTATACAAACGAATGTGTGTCCTTTACATAGATAGTGTATACATTGGAATTTCAAAAAACTTAATCTTTGTTGCATTGCAGAAGTAGCTGGAACTCGGATTAAACGTCGGAAACGTGTCCCAGTTTTTGGTGTTCTTAAGAAAATGTAGTTAAGAGGGCGGCAGGGGAAGAGGAGAGAACCTGTCGCTGTTTGCTATAAAAAAATGCCCTCTCTCAAAGGGGGGCGGGGGGGGGCATGGCAACGCGTTTTAAATCCCTGCATCCTGTTGCTGAGCTGTCCGACAGCCAAAATTCATCGAAGCCCTCTCGCAGGGCGTTTCAAGGGCGGTTTCCTTCCAGTAACGTTATTCAAGGCTTCCAGTTCGCATGCTACGGAGCTTTTCTGTGAGCCGGAATCGTTTCAAACGCTTGAGGTTTTGGCATCTGAAATCAACTTGTCTTCATTGTTTTCCTGTCATCGTTGGTCTATACCATAATGGAAGCGGACATGCTTTCTTGTGAGCAACTGCTTTGAAATTACTTGCTTTAAAAACTTCGTTACATTAATAAATGAGCGCCAGTCCTGTGTTCAGCATGCTTCTTTGTCAGCCGTCTTTTTAGCGCTCCGTTTTCTCCGTTAGAAGGATTACTAAGTTACCAGTAGCCAAAGACAGTTAATAACATCACCCACAACAACAAAATCTGAGCCCCGCCATGGTGGTGTAGTGGCTATGGTACTCGGCGGCTGATCCGAGGGTCGCGGGATCGAATCCCGGCTGCGGCGGCTGCATTTCGATGGAGGCGAAATGTTGAGGCCCGTGTGCTGTGCGATGTCAGTGCACGTTAAAGAACCCCAGGTGGTCGAAATTTCCGGAGCCCTCCACTACGGCGTCTCTCATAATCAGAACTGGTTTTGGGACGTTAAACCCCACAAAACAACAACAAAATCTGACTTAATTATTGTAATTTGAAAGCGAGTCGCCAGGAAGCCAGTCGGGCCTTCTTGCCTTCCCTTCGCCTTTTGCAACCCAGTCGCTACAGACATTTGAGGCAGCTAAGTGAGGGGAACGCCAACACTATCAAAGAAGGCATGTGTTCGTGTAACTTTCAAACACTTCACTTAATTTTGGGTTACTTGATGTGCGCTTAAATCCAGCAGTCGAGGGCTCCCTATTTAGCCGCCACAGGAATGAGGCTGGTGTGGGTGTGAGTCGAACCCATGACCGCGCGATCAGTGAGGGAGCACCGTGGCCCGTATACCATGAATTCATAGGATAACTAGGTTTCGGGTGTTATCATTTCGACGGCGGCGGCACCAGCGGCACCAGCTGCTCTGTGGTTGAAGAATTGCGAATTATTCTTCGTCATTTTTGGGAATGCATGGGCGCACTACAACTCTGCAGTTTGGCCTTCGTCGTGACTTCCACGACAAGGCAGTATATACAACAATAGACATGCTCACTACCAAGCTTTCGATAACTGCCATGACTTTGCATTTGAGCGGCTATGGAGAATTTGCGGAATTAGCGGCCAAGCCGATGGAGCCGTGTACTCGACTCACCGGCAAGAGCAGTGTTGCTCTCCTTCACATCATAGCGACTCATAGCTCTATGGGTAATTGGCCGAGACCCGGACAGATAAAGCCAAGTGAATAGAAAATCAAACATCATTAATATGCGTTCGGAATGCTCGTAGATGCGGTGTCGCAGATGGAAGAAAATGAATGACGCGTGCTTGTGACGCGCAAAAAAAACAAACAAAAAAAAAACACTGGGACGAAACAGAGGTACACAGAACACAAGCTTGGTGTCATGTGAGGTTCGAAGGAGATCACAAGTGTTGAAGATTGGGCGAGTTGGTTCGTCGTTCTTGGACTGGTATAGCGCATTATGGAACACGAGAAACGGCCAAGCAGACCACAAGAGGACAGAGCGGATAGCGCTCTGTCCTCTTGTGGTCTGCTTGGCCATTCCTCGTGTTCCATAATGCGCTATGCCAGTCCAAGTACGTCGAAGGAGATATTTTTATGCTGGGAACGCGAGCGTTCCAATCGAAGTGACGAGGCTGCTTGTGCGTTCGAGATGACCCTTTATATAAACAGAAGAAGACGCGCATAATAGACACACATACATGCACACTGAGCAGAGCAGATGAATAAAGCAATGAAAGAAACTTAGCGTCTCTACAAACAGTCGAACAGTCTTTGCCGACACAGGCTCACCGTCTGGCGGGACGGGCGACTGGAGGGAGCCGAGGTAGCGTTGCCTGGCGCCTAGCGTGGAGGAGAACGCCGAGGCTTGATGAATGCTGCTTGAGCCAGCGCAGGCTTGCAGCAGGAGACGAAACAGGCAGGACACACAGGCGGCCACGTGAAGCCCGGAGCTCGTGGATCGCTGGTACAGATTCTCGGCACTCGGGCACCCGACTGTGCCGAACGCTGAAGTCCGTCTGCTCTCTCTTCTCTCTTCCGCTACGCTCTCGTGCTCGGGCTCGCGCACGTTTGCGCGTGCGTTCACTTCGTCGTCATCCTCGTGTTCCTCCCGGGCACTGAGCACACCACGTCGTGGAGCACACGCAGCACTCTTTGGCGTGCACATGACACTTGGTAACCTCTCTGCTTTTTCCCAGTGTATTTTCGCGATTCACAGGCACGAATCAATTCCAGCTACAGACAGCTAGCTAATGATTTGTCGTACATAGAAGTATACCACGGATAAAGTATAATGAAGTAGGTTTAACCGTGCAGTCATTTTTGATCATGAACTAGTTCCTGGACAGTGGTGCAAGACATACCCGTGACTGCAGCCGTGAATCGAAGCTGGAAAGGAGAAGAGATGATAGCCTACTGCAGGGAGACATATTCCAGAATAGGCCATCTTGTCAATGCTGCTGCTGGCACGGTTGCTCACAATGTCCGGGATCGGACACACACACACACACACACACACACACACACACACACACACACACACACACACACACACACACACACACACACACACACACAAACGCGCGCGCGCTCAGGTTTTTCGTTCAGAGAGCCTCCAGCTTCCCCAAGTAGTGTGTATAATGCTTAAAGGATACAGCGTCTCTGCAACACTTTTTTTTAAATAGTCAGTAAACGGTGTCTATCAGTCGTGGATCCTCTGTGAACATGTGCGGCAAGTGTTATTGGGGTGCGCTGCAAGTAATTTGCAATTTGATGCCGAAACACCGCTGGACATCGCCTACTTTTCTTGTTAAGGGCGGAGCGCTTTTAGTCGAGCGTTACGTGCGAGCAGAAAACTTTTATCCTCATGAAATATGTGCGCATGCACCTCTATGAAATGCAAGGAATTCGCGCGCTCACTTCTTGCTTCTGTTGCCCTCATGCAATGAGCCCGCTACTATATAATGGCGGGTGCCGCCACGGTGTATAGTGGTTATGGCACAAGGCTGCTGATCTGAAGGTAGCGGGATCGAATGCCGAATGCTGCTGCTGCATTTCGATGGAGGCGGATTGTTGGGGACCGTATACTGTGCGATGCCTGTTAAGGAACGTCATGTGCTCGAAATTTCCGGAGCCCTGCACTACGGCGTCTCTCATTACCATATCGTGGCTTTGGGGCGTGAAACCCGATAAATTATTGTACATGAACGCGGATGCGCTTCGTAGCATAGCATAGACTGTATAGAATAGAAAGGGGGTGGGAAGGAAAGTCAGGCGGAAAGATCACAGTAAATCAGAGCATATATCCTTGCATAACGTAGTATAGAGGGGGGATGGGAAAAGGAAGAAGTTGAGGGGGAGAGAAAAGAAGAAATTATGGCATTGTATATATGTATTTATCGGTAAAACGATGTACAGCAGGTAATGTCGCAGGAGCCAACGTTTCGACAAGTGGACAGGTCTTCGTCAGGACGGCTACTGCCTTCTCGAGCGTTCGTTTCTGTACGACATTGCACGCTCTACGCCGTCCACAGAAGGAGAGGAGGAGAAGAGCGGCACGTGCGAATAACAGCAACAACAACAACAAAAAAAACAAAAACAAGGGCGGTGGGGAGGGGGAAGATGGGTGACAGCGATCTGTTCGTCGATTGAAGCCTGTATGTGCCCCTAAGCTTCGCTTCTAGTTAGCATTATATATTGTACCGAGGATGGAAACGAGAAGGGTGGAGGGTGAGGCATGGAGTAGGGTGTAGGCATGTAGAGTATACTAATGGAGGTGAGGGTGAGGATGAATAGGTGAGGTTGACGAGGGAAAGGAGGGGGTCACCACAACCGGACGTCCATTTATTTCTGGTGTTGTCTGCCCCAAAGCCACGATATGATTACGAGAGACCCCGTGGTGGAAGGCTCCGTAAATTATGGCCACCTGGACTTTTTAACGTGCACTAAAATCGCATTGTACAAGGGCCTCTGCATTTTGCCTGCATAAAAATGGAGCTGCCGCGATTGGGATTCGATCCCGCGCCTTTCGGATCAGCAGCCGAGTGCCATAACCACTGTGACAGCGTGGCGTGTTAACCAGACATTGCTGGCCAGGCCAGTTTGAACATAGACACAGAACCCATATTGCGTAACACAATATCGCACCTTGTCTCGTAACATCCTGAGAAAACCAGGTAACAGCTGGTCACGCGACACCTTCCTGCCAAAATAATGTAACAGCTAGAACTTGTAGATGCCGCAAAAATCTAGGTAGGCCGCAAGATTCGCTGTTACTGCAGTCTTCCACCACTAGTGCAATCTTACCACATATTTTTTTTTTTCGCAGCAACGTTTCACTGCACATAAGTGTTGCAGACCAGCGACTCAGCCGCGACCGAACTTTCGTATACACAAATGGTAAAAGTTCTCCGTCCTGCATCATTTCGCTCTCCAGCTTATGAACTATCTGAACTATCTTAACAACACAAAGCTTTCATTTTGATGCTTAAAAGTCCCTACAAGGAGCTACATTACACTATAGATGTGTTTAGTATTATAACCTGATATGATGTTAAACCGACTTATGCTTCCTGACGATGATTTCTCGGGTTTTACGTCCCAAAATCAGCTCTGATTATGAGAGACGCCGTAGTGGTGGCCTCCGGAAATTTCGACCATCTGGGTTTCTTTAACGTGCACTGATATCGCACAGCACACGGGCCTCAACATATCGCCCCCTTCGAAATGCAGCCGCCGCGGCCGGGGTAAATAAGCTTTGACGGCTGCCCACGGGTGCCGTGTTCTTGTGCGAGTGCTTTGTCATGGACATTTACTCTATTGTTATGAGTTTGGTCACGCCTAAGCACACCTGCATGCTTATTTAATAATAGCATACGTTCAATATACAATTCACAACGCGCCTAAAGCTGCTGCTCTTACTTCACGTGTTATTACATGCATTGGAATCGCATTCATTGCTTTCCCCATCTAGAGAAGTGTAACTTCTTTTTCAGCATGACGATCACACAGTCTGAATCCCCATGGGCTGCTTCAAGCAAATCCTTCAAACATGTTACAGGGAGGACCGCCAATGGTGCAAAATGATCGAAACATTAGTGAGCATGGAGTGCTGTCCATGTCATTTTTAAGGGTCCACTGGGGAGTGTCCCCCCCAAAATTAGATAATCATGCACGAGTGGGGCTAGGCTAGTGAAGCACCGAAGCTGATGGGCACTTGGCTGGTCCGGGTTTGTTTCCAGCACACCCTCATTTCATCCTGGTCCGAGGCTTCGGGAAACGCATTGCGAAGCCCTGCGACGCCCAGCGAACGCTTCTCAAGGTTTTGCACAGAACATAGTGCAATGACGTTCGCGTCGAACCAGTGACGGTGACAGACGCGGCACTAGTGGCCTCGGCTACTCCACGTTATGCATGCCTATGTTATCCTAGGAGCTGCTTGGACGTCACGAGAGTACGAATGCTCTCGTGGCCCGAAGCTATGCACAAGCGAATAGCTTTGCGAGATGCTGTGCACCGAACAAATCGATGCACAATGACTTTGTCTTCGTTTAAATGGAAAGCATTTTTTAGCCAAATTCGGCGAATTTGAGCGTATCTATCTATCTATCTATCTATCTATCTATCTATCTATCTATCTATCTATCTATCTATCTATCTATCCGCCTGCGACATTGTGCTCTCCTGGCCGTAGAGTTAACGGGATGTTTACGAAAATTGGTATGTCAGAACATGACTGCATGACTAAAAATGACCATATTTTACCATTTTCAAGTACATTAGTGGTTGGCATATGTGCATTTGACGTAAACGTTTTGGAAACCAATTTCTTTCAAAAAAGAATGTTTCGTGTCATTTGTTCTGACGGTCGGTGACGAATCATGCAGCCGAGCCTTCTGAGCGCGACGCGCATCGCTAAGTGCTCTCACGAGCGGCAGAAGCGGGCGAATCAGTGGCTTGTGCCTCTCCTTCAGAAAAGCGGAAAGCACCAGAGTTGCCATATATATGCTTGCTACCGTATTCTCATCGCATTGGTACCATGCATAGCATATAGAGGAGCTTCAGAAGGTGACACGGCAAGTCTGAGACCGAGCATTCCCAGCGCGCGCTAGCCTCCGCAACGGCCGGGAGCTGGTTTAGAGAGGGTTGGCTCGGAGCGCCCCCGCCAAGTTGCGGCGATAGGTAGCAACAGCCCCCCGTGCGCAGGCCGTAAAAGAGAGAGCGAGCGCGCGCGTCCAGACCGGCCGTGGTAGAGTATACTAATGGAGGTGAGGGTGAGGATGAATAGGTGAGGTTGACGAGGGAAAGGAGGGGGTCACCACAACCGGACGTCCATTTATTTCTGGTGTTGTGTGCCCCAAAGCCACGATATGATTACGAGAGACCCCGTGGTGGAAGGCTCCGTAAATTATGGCCGCCTGGACTTTTTAACGTGCACTAAAATCGCATTGTACAAGGGCCTCTGCATTTTGCCTGCATAAAAATGGAGCTGCCGCGATTGGGATTCGATCCCGCGACTTTCGGTTCAGTAGCCGAGTGCCATAACCACTGTGACAGCGTGGCGTGTTAACCAGACATTGCTGGCCAGGCCAGTTTGAACATAGACACAGAACCCATATTGCGTAACACAATATCGCACCTTGTCTCGTAACATCCTGAGAAAACCAGGTAACAGCTGCTCACGCGACACCTTCCTGCCAAAATAATGTAACAGCCAGAACTTGTAGATGCCGCAAAAATCTAGGTAGGCCGCAAGATTCGCTGTTACTGCAGTCTTCCACCACTAGTGCAATCTTACCACATATTTTTTTTTTTTTTCGCAGCAACGTTTCACTGCACATAAGTGTTGCAGACCAGCGACTCAGCCGCGACCGAACTTTCGTATACACAAATGGTAAAAGTTCTCCGTCCTGCATCATTTCGCTCTCCAGCTTATGAACTATCTGAACTATCTTAACAACACAAAGCTTTCATTTTGATGCTTAAAAGTCCCTACAAGGAGCTACATTACACTATAGATGTGTTTAGTATTATAACCTGATATGATGTTAAACCGACTTATGCTTCCTGACGATGATTTCTCGGGTTTTACGTCCCAAAATCAGCTCTGATTATGAGAGACGCCGTAGTGGTGGCCTCCGGAAATTTCGACCATCTGGGTTTCTTTAACGTGCACTGATATCGCACAGCACACGGGCCTCAACATATCGCCCCCTTCGAAATGCAGCCGCCGCGGCCGGGGTAAATAAGCTTTGACGGCTGCCCACGGGTGCCGTGTTCTTGTGCGAGTGCTTTGTCATGGACATTTACTCTATTGTTATGAGTTTGGTCACGCCTAAGCACACCTGCATGCTTATTTAATAATAGCATACGTTCAATATACAATTCACAACGCGCCTAAAGCTGCTGCTCTTACTTCACGTGTTATTACATGCATTGGAATCGCATTCATTGCTTTCCCCATCTAGAGGAAGTGTAACTTCTTTTTCAGCATGACGATCACACAGTCTGAATCCCCATGGGCTGCTTCAAGCAAATCCTTCAAACATGTTACAGGGAGGACCGCCAATGGTGCAAAATGATCGAAACATTAGTGAGCATGGAGTGCTGTCCATGTCATTTTTAAGGGTCCACTGGGGAGTGTCCCCCCCAAAATTAGATAATCATGCACGAGTGGGGCTAGGCTAGTGAAGCACCGAAGCTGATGGGCACTTGGCTGGTCCGGGTTTGTTTCCAGCACACCCTCATTTCATCCTGGTCCGAGGCTTCGGGAAACGCATTGCGAAGCCCTGCGACGCCCAGCGAACGCTTCTCAAGGTTTTGCACAGAACATAGTGCAATGACGTTCGCGTCGAACCAGTGACGGTGACAGACGCGGCACTAGTGGCCTCGGCTACTCCACGTTATGCATGCCTATGTTATCCTAGGAGCTGCTTGGACGTCACGAGGGTACGAATGCTCTCGTGGCCCGAAGCTATGCACAAGCGAATAGCTTTGCGAGATGCTGTGCACCGAACAAATCGATGCACAATGACTTTGTCTTCGTTTAAATGGAAAGCATTTTTTAGCCAAATTCGGCGAATTTGAGCGTATCTATCTATCTATCTATCTATCTATCTATCTATCTATCTATCTATCTATCTATCTATCTATCTATCTATCTATCTATCTATCTATCTATCTATCCGCCTGCGACATTGTGCTCTCCTGGCCGTAGAGTTAACGGGATGTTTACGAAAATTGGTATGTCAGAACATGACTGCATGACTAACATAAATGACAGGTCATAACATGAAAATCATCACGTGCATATATATTGTCTGAAGTACGCAACGTGGAATGCCGAACCGGATTATCGCTCAAAAGCACCTTAGGGAACATACAAAGTGAAATACGTTCGTTCTGTTTAAACGAAGCTCATAACGACCCAATGTAGTGATCGCGCGGACTGACAGTATACTGCGTGTTTGCTATTGCCGAGTGCACTACTGTTTCGCTCTCTGTTTCATTTCATTTTTTTATAAAACTTTTTTTTTTCAAAATTAGCTGTGAAATATAGCGCTTAGACGTGTCAAGCTGGAGCACCCAAAACGATAGACAGCAAATTCACAACAATTCTGACTTTCCGATTGCCTTATAAGAAGCTTTTCTAACACACTGTGGCGCCGTTGACGTAATTTAAAAATTTGACTTTCTGGCCAAAATGTACAAACATGACGAAAGGCTCACTCGGCTGCAATGTGCTTGCTGACAGAGTGAGTGGTGAGTGAGACTGGGCGACCTTTCGCGTACGTACATTATTTATTCGCATAAATTACGAAAGCCTTGGTGTAGTCGACCTTTACAAGCCGTTACATTTAGCGAACATCAAGCTTACGCAGCTTGATGCGTTACGTCGGTGACAGTGTCCTCTGCTTTCCAGCCAGACGCTCCGAGTGGGCTTTCTACAGAGTGTAGGGTCCGAACCACGGCCGCTGCGTCATCCGTGGGCCCATCAGTCGGCACACTAACTAAGGAAAAAATGTTGCAACAGCATGCCCGGTGAACTCCTGGTGCTGGTGCAGCGTACGACGCTGTTCCTTACGGGAGGTTCCAGCATGCAACCGTCAGCTGACGCCTGGACCACACGGGATCAGCCTGGATGCGACCTTCAAGGAATGCTCGGAAAGCACAGAAGGCCCCAGGAAGGAGCCGACAGTATGCCTACGGAACGATCGTGCGCTCCGAGGATGCAGCCGTCAGCGAAATCTGGGACAGCACGGGAGTGCCCGGACGTAGCCGTCAGCTGAGTCCTGGGCTGCATCGGATGCCCTAGGATGCAGCCGTAAGTGAACACCGAATTGGCACAGGAGGTCCCAGGATATACAGCCGTCCGCGAATCCCCGTAACCCACGGACAATCTCAGGATAAGGTAGTCAGAACGCTCGGATGGCATCGGAGGACCCAGGGACAGCGGTGAGGACTCCCAGGTGGCACCTGAGATTCAAAGATGCAGTCGTTGATCAGAAACCCTGGAGTACTCGCGATGGTCCTCCGGGCGGCGTCCCGTGCGAGGCCTTGCTGGACTTTTGTCGATGTCCAGAAGACCATCAAGCTCGGCGCCGGATGCATTGGAGACACCAATAGTCCTTGGCGGAAAGGCCATACGACGGACATACTGCTTCCACTCATCAAGTTTTTGCCTCGTCTCAGGCTCTCTTTACATAAGACGATGGGCCGATGTTCTGCGTCGTGTTCGGGTCCTGGGCTGGCCCACTTCTTCCTCGGCTGCTTCAGAGTCTGGCGCGCTTGCTCGTGGCACGTGAAGTGTCTGAATGCTTGCCTGCTCGTTTTTTCTTGTCTTAACACGTTGACGCCAAGGATAGGAAAAAATACTGCGTAAAAGTAATTAAATACATTACTAATTACCTTTCTGAAATTTTTATATGTAGTTACAATAAATTAGATTACAATTTACAATTTGCCGAAGATAGTGATGCTACATTACTATTAGTTTTGAATGGTAATGAGATTACTTTGAAATTACTTTCACAAATGTCCATCGTTCGTGTTTATCTATGTACTTCTATTTACGGCGCATATCCATTGAAATTTCAGAAACTTAATTTTTGTTGCGTTGGTGAAGGAGATGCGACTAAAAGTAAACGTTGGAATTGTATTCAAGTTTCCGGTGTTCTTAAAGGTCCCATGACACCAAAATTTCAAACGCGAGATGCTTGCGTTAATTGGTTTTCCTGCATACGAAGGCAATCTTGACCAAGTATTAGCGGCGAACGTCGCCTCTAAGTAATTTTAATATGGTTTCAAAGTAAGCTGGAATGCTCATCCGAGCTTGCAGCACCTCGCGACATCGCCACTAGTGTGACGTAGTTTGTGGGCCATCTGTGACGTTTCACTTTTGTAAGTTGATATCGTGACGTCACAGAGAGACACGGGCGCGCCGCGCTATGGCCTCCGAGCGTAGCCTCCAAGATCGGCTCTCGCAGCCGATCGCGGAGGGCACGCCAAAAGCCGTATTTTTCTGCTTCCTCTCCGTGTTGGTCGCTCAAGCGTACATTGTACACACGCTATGATGCAAAGCGAGTGTGGCGAGCTGGTCTGGGGCTCGCGCTCTCCGCAACGTCACCGAATCTTGAGCTCAAGTGATCAGTGAATGCGCTCACTTCCGACAGCCGCCGCGCCAGCACCGCGGCGCTAGTTTCTTGCAGTTTTTGGCGCGCGTTTCGAAGCATCATTAAAACTGAACAAAATTAACGATGCTGTGACTAATTAGACTTCGCGCTGGAGAATTTGCCACTCCATGCCGTGATTACAAGACACTGTTCTACTCATTAAGTAGTCTCCACAAAAATAGCTGTCATGGGCCCTTAAGAGAATTATAGGCGGGAGGGCAGACGGGGTGAGGTATGAAGGGGGGGGGGGGGGAAGAACCTATCGCTTTTTCGTATGAACAAAAGCCCTTTTTATACGGGGGACATGACAACGAGTCTGAAATCTCTGCATGCCATTGCTAAGCTGTCCGACAGTCAGCAATGAGTGAAGCCGTCTCGCAGGGCGTTTCGAGGGCCATGTCGTTCCAGTAACGTTATTCAAGACTTCTAGTTCGCATGCTCCGGAGCTTTCCTGTGGCCCTGCCTAGTTTCCACGCTTGAGGTTCTGGCATATTAGATCAACTTTTGTTCGATGTTTTCCTATCATGTCTGGACAAGTTCTTATGCCATAAGGAAAGCGGACAATCCTTTCTAGTAAGAAGCAATTGGGAAAGCTATATGAGCAACTGTCTTGAAATTACTAACTTGAAAAAATTCATTGGATTAGTAAATTACCAGCCCCCAATGATAGTTCATTACTAAATCACTACAGCAAAAAGCGATTTAAGAAGTAATGAGCAACTGTCCTGAAATTCCTCGCTTGAATACTTTACATTATTATATTGCCTCCGCAGGCAGCTCATTACATCACTCACAATAGCACAAAGTGACGTGATTACTGTAATGACTTTCCTGCCATGTCTGATGCTGACCCACTACGGGCGAGTCACCAAGAAGCCAGACGGGCCTCCTTGTGTTCTCTTCGCCTTTCGCAGCCCCATAACTACAGACATGTCGGGCAGCCAAATGAGGCGAACGCCGACTGTGTTTCAATGCGCAAGTTTCAAACACTTTGCTTAATTTTGGCAAGTTGGGTTTCTTGACGTGCACTTAAATCCAGCAGTCGAGGACTTCCTACTTTTCCGCCACAGGTGAGATTCGTACCTGTGACCTCGTAGTCAGTATGAAAGCACTGCGGTTCGTACCCTGAATTAATATGATGAAAAGGTTCCGCGCGTTCTCACTTCGATGGCGGCGGCATTAGCGGCTCCTTAAGGTTGCGTCGCTTATCTGCTTGAAGAATTGCGGCTAATTCGTGGTGGTTTTTTCGGAAGTCATGGACGCCCCACAACAGTGCACGACCAGACAGAACATCCCGCAATAGATATGCTCACTACCAATCTTTCCGTAACTGCCACGACATTGTATTTGAGTGGGTATGGAGAATTTGTGAAATCAGCGGCAAAGCCGACGGAGCCGTGCACTCGGCTCACCGGCAAGAGCAGTGTTGTTCTTATTCACGTCATAGCGGCTCATATCTATTATAGGAAGCTGGCCAATACTCACACAGATAAAGCTAAGTCAATAAAAAACAAAAGATCAGTAATGCGTTCGCGAAGCTGATAGATGCAGTGTGGCAGATGGAAGCAAATGAATCACCCTTGCTCTTGAAGCGCGAAAAAACACTGGGACGAAGCAAAGACACGCAGGGCAGAACTTGGTAACCTCTCTGCTTTGTCCCAGTGTTTTTTCGTCCTTCACAAACACGAATTGATTGTTGAAAATGAATGATTTGAATTATATTGAAGTGCACCAAGAATAAAGTGTAAGAGGTTCGGTTTAGCCGCGCTATCATTTTGAATGTCTCTCTCTCTCTCTCTCTCTCTCTCACACACACACACACACACACACACACACACACACACACACACACACACACACACACACACACACACACACACACACACACTCCCACACAGGTGTGCGTGCGCAGTTCTCCTTTAGGGAAACTCCCCGTTACTCCTCAGCAAAATGTGTAAGGCTTAAAGGGTTCAGAGGCATTGCACATCTTTTGCACATAGAAATATCCGCCAATCAATCGTGGAAGCTCGCGTGAACACGTGAGCCAAATATTATTAGGCTGCGTGCATCAGGGAAATATAAATTGGTGCAAAAATACAGATGGAGATCGCCTATTATACTTTTCTATTAAGAGCGGAGCTCTTAAGCCGAACCTCAGGTGTTACGTGCGAGCAGAAAAACTATCATCATCATGAAATATGTGCGCGTGCACCTCTATGAAATGCACGCTGTTTGCGCGCTCACTTTTTGCTTCTCTTGCCTTCATGCACTCATCCCACTACTATATAAAGGCGGCCCCCGCCACGGTGGCTCTAGTGGCTATGGCACAAGGTTACTGATCTGAAGGTCGCCGGACAGAGTCCCGGCTATCGCTGCTGCATTTCGATGGAGGCGGAGTGTTGAGTCCCCCATACTGCACGTCAGAGCACTTTCAAGAACCCCACGTGGACGAAATTTCCGGAGTCCTGCACTACGGCGCCTCTCGTAGTCATATCGTGGTTTTGGGACATAAGACCCCAGTAATTATTATACATAAAAGCGTGTGCGCTTCATAGCATAGCATAGCTTGTCATAGTATAGCAAGGGGGTGGGATAGGGAAGTTGAGGAGTAGGGTAAAGCGTAAATCACAGCATCAGTTGCCTTGTATAATGAGACAAGGGGGCTGGAAGGAGAAGAGAGGGTAACGATAGGGAAGTGAGAAGGGGAGACGGTGAAACATAGCGTAGGCGGCATTCATGTCGGGAGAGTTAGCGAAAGGCGCTCCGACTGCGCTGGCAACAAGTGCGGACGCCATGACAGCGGCCACCGGTGACCATCGGTTCTGACTAGTGCATCGCATTGCTGTTGCCTGTCCGTGGGCTTCAAGTATTATTTCTAATTGTCCACTTAGTTTAACCTACCGGACTCGAAAAATAGTGTGTTAACGTTCTGCGAACCCGCAGCAGACATTGACGATGGCCCTTTATCTCGCTTGAGCGTGTGGACGAAAAACTGGGCGCCGGTTTTGAAGAAGCCCTACTCATCAAAAGAGTGTCTAGTCGCGGTGACATCGACACACCTGTTCTGACGACGAAGGATGGCTCCTTCGACTTTCAACTGTTACTGAAGGTTTCAGATACAAAGGACTATCTTTGCCCGGAGCAAGTTCTTTTAGACGCACGAAGATGTGAAACCCAATAAATTCGAGGAGGCTCATAAGTACTCGACGAGTGTCTGTCGAGGAACCTTTGCTTAGAGTTCAGGGCTGCTGCGTCTTTGTGTGCGCGACGTTAAGACAACCGTGAGTATTTAACTGACCGTTAACTTGTAAGAGCAAAAAGCGATCGTGCTATTTAACAGTAATGTGATGCCGGGAAATACCGGCCAATGAAAGGCGATACTCGGAGCCCACGGCGGCCGATGCTTTCTGCGTCATCGCTTCGTTCTGGGGACACCGAGTATATTCCTTATGACACTCAGTGAATGCGAAATACTTTGTGAAGCTTTGTGATTCACTATGGCCCCACTGTGATTACCAAGCGCACTCCAGCAGCACAAAATGTGCCGTCCATAACGCGGTCCTGAGCACCGCGTTTCAGTCGCCGAGCACGCTTCGCGCTTGAGCACTTAAATGTAGCTAGCGGTTTTGGTACTTTGACGCAACCACCTCTTTCCCTCAACTTTCGATTCCAAATTAGTTTAGATTGTGATAAAATATCATCCTATTCGATATTTAGCTCTCACAAGAGGCCAAGGCTACACGCTGAGGTTACAGGTAAGCTTTGTTTTTACGTATGCGTGCAGAAACTCGTAGTCAGAAGTCCACTGTAGCGAGAACATCGAAAGCGTGGGTGTCTCTTTTTAGCTCGCGTTGTGCTGCGCTTGTGCAAATATGTCAGTTTGGATGTCCAGATGTAGTGCTTCTCGCGCATGTTCTCGCCAGTGCAGTGCTGCAGCGTAGGCTGCATAATTAGCACTTTAATGCCTGCGCATGGGAGTTGCTTGTTGGTACATGGTAAACTGAAGGCGCTAAAACTTGTGAATAAGAAAAGCCAAGCGGCACTGTTTCGCTCTCTCAGCTTTCCTGCCTCTTCTTTTTTTTTCAGATTGAGTGGTCTCCTTTAAGTAAATCCGTGTACTGTGTGATTTTTACTTTGTGCTTAGTTTGCGGTAGATAAGTGACTTTCCTTCTTTTTGTGAACACAGACTGTAGATGTGGTTCCTGCGTAGAATATGAACCTTCTACTTGCAGGCATACAACTCGTACGAACTCTCCACCCAGCCATCGGAGTCATGGCTTGTTTGTAAAAAGGATGGCATCATCGAGCCAGCGTATTCGACGTGTACGACCAGCCATGCAGAGGCTTCCCACGCATTTATGCACATTTTAATTAGAAATTGCTGCCAACTTTCACGGTAGACAAGCTTGTACCAAAAATGAAAATGAATGGCTGCCTCTATACCCGAGCAGTGTGCCTTGATTTCACGCATTCACTTTACCATCTGTGACCACAAAGGAAGCGAGAATCACCAGCCGCCGAACACCATCATCGAAGAGGCCGGCGTCGACTTACAGCCATCGTAAAGCAACAACACGCATTCTGTGCAGTTAAAGGCAGCACCCGTCCTTAAAAATTTTGTTTCGCAGGATGCATTTACCGCATTACATTTTCACAGCTCAGACACTTTAGAATAAAATATGACACATTCATTGAAATAGCATAGTCTACATTCTGGAATACTTGGAAGGCAAAATTTTTCGTTCCTTCGGCGGTAAGTCGTCTCAGCACCAAATATAACAGTGCTTCGCATTGGTGCAATTGAGTCATCTTGAACCAGCTTGCGTCGAATTTTCATATGGCCTCCAAGGTTAAAAATAGCGTCAATATGCTTGACAAAGACCCATGATTCGTAAATGGTAGTACGAACAGCGAAAATCAACATAACCATAAATTAGGTATCCTTCGAACCTTGCAATACATGCACTGAAAAAGTAAACATTGCAATACATAATCAGTTGCAGAGCTCTGCAAGTCGTGGTACACGGTGGTGTAAAAAAAAAGGCAGAAGCAAAAATTCTGATGTAGTAATAATAGATTCTTTGGTCACGTTAAATGTGCTATAAAAAATTGGCAGATCCCACGTGCAGTGCGAATAAAGGCAATTCGAAGCACGCATCAGGAACGTAAAATGTATCTGCATTGTTGTCTCGGTATACCCATTTTGGTACACATGAAGTTCACGAAGTGGCCGCAAGAGCACCAAGACAGTGGCATGTAAGCCATGCCGCTCATGACATCCATGTCATGATTTTCATGTCTGACCCACCGTTTATATTCGTCATGCATTCATGTTGTGGCACACCAATTTTCGTATACATCCCATTAATGAAACGGCCAGGAAAGCACAAAGTCGTAGGCGGCTATAGATAGATAGATAGATAGATAGATAGATAGATAGATAGATAGATAGATAGATAGATAGATAGATAGATAGATAGATAGATAGATAGATGCGCTCAATGTCACCTCTGTTCGCAGATAAATGCTTCGCATTTAAAACGCCTAGTAGCTCAACCGTGAGTGTTGCAATAGATATGAAAGAAAGCTGATCAGGCCGAGCAACTACCAAGATTTCATGTGGGGCCAAGCAGTGGTTGATCTGCACCATTCTACTTGAAACCTCTAGGCCAATTCCTGCGATGGCACGCCCAGTCGCAGCCTTATTGTGAGCATCAGTTCCTGAAAATCAGCAAGTACATTGTTTCCACCATGAGATGCAGCACAGTTTTTCACTAGTGTAAATAAAGCAATCAAGACAGCAAAGCTAGAAATGGTAGTAAATATAAATTTTCGTGTGCTCGTCCTCCTCTGATGTTTGGAGCGTCTGCTAGGTGTTTGCGCGTTCCCTCATCTCCTGTAGGTCAGCTGTCTTCTTCCAAGGTTATCGAAAGTCCGCTTGCAAGGTCCGTTTGTACTCCGCAGTCATTCAAAGCTGAAGAGAAATTTGACGCAATATGTTAGAATGCCTGAATCTATTTCATATATTGGCTCGTAAAAGAAATATGTGACCGCAACAGCATGTAACAGCGCTGACTGCAACGTCTGTTGTAATCGTGTTCTCTACTACTTCACACAGAGCGACACTGGCTGCGTGTGGTATGACAATCCGAGCAACTGAGAGCTCATGCTAGACCGTGTCCTTGCATGCTGTGTACTTTACACTTAAAATATATATGTGGTTCAAATATGCAGTGGATGGTGTAATAGTTGAGTTCGCAGAGAATTTTTCTTTCTATTTGCTGTGTAATCCGAGTACTACTTGTTGGCTAAAGTTAAGATGACTTTATTCCTCATGTGTGCTCCTCACTTTGGGCAATTAATTGTTCTTGCACCGTCTGTGATGGATCAGTGGCTGCATTATAATTTTCAAGCTGATGTCACAGGAAAAGGTTGAGCATAAACAAAGGCAGGGAAATTTGGGGAGTGTGGTGCCGTTGACGTCGTCCATGATCTATGGCACAGAGGATCAATTACTCAGCATCCTGAAGAACTACAGCAAGTCAAGTTTAAATGAGTGATGCAATTACTACCTCACAGTCCTCTGGCTGCATCACGATGGGAGTGGGAGTCCAAGAAAACTTATACAGGTAACATCAAAAGAATCATGCGTGGGCTCAATGTACTGCGGTAGCGCACATGACCAACTGGTCATGTGCACAGCCTAGCTTTATAATGAACACTACCCAATAAATATCCCTGTGCAACATTTGACTGTACCATGACATATATTTAGCGAATACATGATCTGTCAACAGCTGCAAGTTGTACGTGTCACTAAGCACACGCTGTCCACTTTCCACGCAGATCGATGACATAAAGTTCACTACCAATACACTGGCATGATTGCCACATGCCACCATATGGCATGAATGTCGGTCAGTGGTGTGTTGTGTAAGGCAAGGGCATAGGGGTTGTCTCCCAGTTGCAAAGTTTTTTGTTATGTGGCCCTTGAATGGTGTGCCTATATTTGGTGGCATTAAATCTATGCACACCGAAGTTGGAGCCAGGATTCAGCACACCAAACAGTAATGCATGAAAAGTGTACGAGACTGTACTACCAGACTGTACCAGACTGTACCAGACTGTACCAACTGTACCTACTTCATCCCAAACAGTTTGGGTTTAGACAGGGATATTCGACTAACTTAGCCCTCATTTACTTCACAGAAAAATGCAAACTAGAAATTGATAACGGTAACTTCGTTGGTTCTGTTTTTTTAGATTTTACTAAAGCTTTTGATAGACTTAATCATGACATCCTCTTCTCTAAACTTTCATCTTATGGCATTGGTGGCAATTGTCTCAATCTTTTCCGCAGTTACCTATCCGATCGACAACAATTAATCTCCATGGCCGGCATCTATTCTGCTAAAAAAATTAATTAACATTGGTGTTCCACAAGGCTCAATTCTAGGGCCGCTTTTATTTCTACTCTATATTAATGATCTTCCGCAGTGTCTAACCACATCAACAGAATGCATTTTATATGCCGACGACATGACTCGTTTATGTCCAGACAATTCAATAAGCAATATCACAAAAACTCTTAACGTTGAACTTCTGAACGTTAGTGCATGGTGTGTTAAAAATAAGCTCTTGATAAATCCCTCCAAATCTCAGTTCTTAATTTTTAATTCCAGGTCAATAAATAACGTCCAAGTTTCACCACTTTTCATCAACTCGTGTCCCATCCCCCTATCAGATCACTGTTTTTCCTTGGAATTAAGCTCGATTCCCGGTTAAAATTCAACTTACACATGGAAGAACTGCAACGAAAAACATCATATGGTATTAGGGTACTACTGAAAGCTAGATTTTATTTTGATTTGGCTGCTTTGATCACCTTATACTACGCATATTAATGCGTAGTCATCTTAATTATTGCATTGCTTCATGGGGTCAAACATATCATTACCATCTTTCTTCTCTCCAACATGTACAAAATCAAGCTATTCGCATTATCACCTGGAGTAGCCGACGTTCTCATGTTTCTGATCTGTACCGTGAACTAAGCATACTAAATATTGACAACCTGAACAGATTCAATGTGTGCACATTTGCCTATCGGGTAGTTAAAGACCATAACCTTCTGAAATTTGTTCTCATTCCAGGCCTTACTAATTCCAACATTACCCGCTTTTCCTCAAAGAACAACTTTTTACTTCCCAAGGTCCGAACTAACTATGGTTCTCAACGACTAGCTTTTGTTTTAATCAAACTGCGGAATTCTTTGCCATACAACATTAAATGTGCTTTTTCTGTATCATCATTCAAACATCAGCTTCGCATATTCATTTTTAATAACACCACTTATTGAATGTTCTTAAATTACAAATTTAATTCTGTTGTTCTCGTTGCATTTGATTGGTGTTTGCTTTGTATTGTGTTGCATTTTCACACCCTTACTGTTTTATGCTTTCTATTATATTACTGTTTGCCTAAATATTTCATTCGCTGTGTTTTCTCTCTTTTTTTTTGTTTCATTTCTTACTTTGTACTCTAAATATGTCTTGCTTGCTGTTAAGTAATGTTTTTCTTTTCTACCATTATAATAAGGTCCCCTTACAGTTTTTACACTATGGGACCTTTTTCTGTATAATAATTGTCTATTTCTGTATATGTCTGTATATATATGCATCAACTTTTGAATAAACTTCTAACTTCAAAGATGCTGCGTTGAATATCCGACAGGAATTAAACGTATATCTGTCCCTCACTGGGCGAGGTTGCGCCATAAGCCTATCTCCTTAATATAAATATGTCAGTTTACCTGTGACCGTACATTACGGCCGGGTATTTCCTGCACTTGTCATGCGCCGCTGGACAGGGCCAGTTTTCATTGATAGCTGCCTTGCTGTCAATGTCCTCCGACTACGTCAATGTACCTAAAAAATAAGTGATCCCTTAACGTTAATTAGATTCATAAGTCAGGTGTGTTTCACAATGAGATGCGCCCGCTGCTGCTGCTTTTTGCAGATGTTTTTGACTAGATTGCGCGACACAATACTTAAATGTTCACTGTGAATGTGAAAAATTCCCAGTCGCCTACGTGCACTGCACGGTGACAGTAAGTACCTCTGTTCTGAGAACTGGGGCACTCTATCAAGAGCATATTGCAGAGGCTGTGTATACTTGTCAGTTGAAAAACTAGGAAAACCTAAACAACCGTGATTTCTAAGAAATATGGTGCACTCGTAACAAGTATTACCTGAGTATGCAGAAGGAATAAGCACGATACCAAGCTAAGCTGTCTCTACACAAAGTTGACGCAAAAGAAGCGCCTAGACGGCTAGGCGATTCGATACGCCACACAAGAAAACTATACATCACTTGTCAACAGGACAAGGTGACAAAATTTACTCGTTGTCACAGGCTTTAACAGACAGACAGACAGACAGACAGACAGACAGACAGACAGACAGACAGACAGACAGACAGACAACTTTACTGGATCCTGAGGTACTACGTCGGGGCCGGCCCGTCGCGGAGGGCCCTGGGTAGCAGCAGGCCGCGCCCGCGCTGGAAGGTGGAGACCGTGTCCCTCTGCCCTTTCGCATGCCCTCTGGACATACCGTAGTGGCCGATTTTTAATGGTGTTCTCACAGTATTCTTGTTGCTTAAAATCTGCGTCTTGTAACGTGGGACACTGTCAGAGCATATGAGCTAATGAGCAGTATTCAGTGCTCCGTTCTGGACAGTCCGGTGTCACGTCCGGGACGAAGCGGCTAATCTACATCGCGAAGGGAAGGACTTTGTTTAAAGACTGAGCGCGATATTGAGCTCTATGATTCGGAAATGACCATAGCTGGGTGGCCTAGTATGGACCATTTCACAAGTACCCGGAAAATTTGCACAAGCACGAAAGTGACAGGCAACGAGCGCAACGCTCCATCTCCGATGTCTCTGCACATGGAGCTTTCACAAACTGCCCATATGGACAAAAAACAAACTTCTATGGCTATGGAAGCACATAGTCTATTTGTAATTTTATCCATAAAATGTAATGTTCTTAGTCCAAGCCCGCACACAAAGTTGACGCGCCGAAGAAATCACCCATCCTTGACATTTCTCCTTTTCTATCCCTTCGCCATAGCGCAGTACTTCCGTTATGCGGTCAGCGCTAACGCTGATCGTTACAATAAAATGGCGATTTGCGCACACCAGCGATGAAGTATTAGCTAAAAACACTGTAGCCCATGGAATCAGAGAACCATTCCGAACCGCGCTTCTTCGAAACCTCTGTGGAGTGCGACTGATTGGTCATGGATGACGCTCACCCTTGTCAGCCACAGACCTTGAGCGACTACTGTAGCGAAATGCAGCACAAGTCACTATGACCTCGTCTCGCCGATGCAACGGGCGGCTGCGCTTGCTGTGACGTTATGGTACTGACGGGTAGGAAAACCGCCAGCTTCTTCCTTTAGCTGCCGCCGCCATGACTGGCCATGGCGTGTCACATGTGTAAACACAAGCGCAGGGTTGCTCACAGGTGCATACCACTGCAGGTGGTGGAAAAGGGAAGTGAGGGTGAGGAGGAATGACGTGAAGGTGACGAAGAAAAAGAAAAGCACGTCACTAGCGGACATTCGTGGATTCCTGATGTTTTATGTCCCAAAACCACGATGTGGTTATGGGAGACGCCGTATTGGAGGCCTCCAGAAATTTCGATCACCTGGACTTCTTTAACGTGCACTAACGTCGCACTGTACAGATGGCTCTTCCTTTTGCCACCATTGAAATGCAGCTGCCGCGGCTAGGATTCCATCCCGCGACTTCCGGATCAGCAGCCGAGGGCCATAACGACTGTGACACCACGGAGCGCCAACGTGAAATTCCAGGCCAAGCCAATTTGAACCTAGACGCGCGATCCACATCACGTAACACGACATCGTAGCTGGTCACGTGACATCCTGACAAAACCGCGTAACAGCTGGTCACATACCATTTTTCCCGCCAAAATCATGTAGGAACTAGAGCGCAAGAAACTAGGTAGGCCACAAACATAGCCGTTAGTCTGGTGTTGCACCACTTGTGGAAGGTGGTCATATATATATATATATATATATATATATATATATATATATATATATATATATATATATATATATATATATATATATATATATATATATATAGCTTATGATGGGATAATCAAGCTACGAGGATTTTGTTGGACATCGCCAAACGTACAAGCTCTCCCTCCTGCATCACTTCGCTGTCTCTAGCTATGTAAGTTCTGTCCAATAAGCTATTACGCTCCTCAGCAAAGCCGCCTTATTTCCTATTGAAGGGTACTGATTGGGCCTAGTCATTTTCTAGATTGCTTTTGTTTTCACGCATAGTTATATCTTCGCGTAAAAACTCGTTAGAAGAAGAAACAAAAACAGTGTGGGTTTATTTCTGCAGTGCGCAGCGTCTCGCAATGCTATGCGTTTTTGCATATATTTTGCGCCACGACTGCATGCGTTCTTTCATGGCTTCCAAGCAGCTCCTGGAAGAGCATAGGCATGCCAGTGCAGTATCGCAAAAGGAGTGGGACGGCGTCAAGATGACGGAACGCATGCCTTGCATGCCACCGCCTCTGGTTCGATGCGAACGTGTTTACGCCGAACTATGTGCGAAACTTTGAGAAGCGTTCTCTGGGCCTCGCAGTGCTTCTCGAGGCGTATCCTGAGGCCTCGTACCACAACGACATGCAGGGGTGCCGGAGACAATTCAAGACCGAAGAACTGCCCACCTGCCTCAAAGCTTCGCTAGCGTCACTAGTGCTAGCTTCGCTATTATTTTCTTCTTTTTTTTACAGACCCTTATGCCTACATGTAAGATCAAGGAAGATTTCTCCAACACTAATTTTCAAAGCCAAAAAAGCCCTCTGACGCTTGCAGACAAAGGCGCCGTCTAGTAGTCAGAACTTCTAGTTGAAGCGTGGTATGTCAACGCCAAGGCGTGTCGCTATTGTGAACTAATTAAACGAGAGAAGACAACCTTGCGCGCAATAAAACATGTATTTAAATAATAAAAAAAGGCATCAGTGCAACTGGCGCTTCAAGGCGATGAGTCGGCGGAAAGTCTTATGGGCACGGAGCCTTACTAATGGCGCTCGCATCACTCGATGCTACGCGTTCACGTAACCACACTTATGCGCATCACTCAGATGCGGCGTGTCCGCATACCGCGGTTGCCGCGCCGTCCGTTGCCACAGAAGTCGCTACGTTCGCAACAGCGAATATGTCGCACGAGAGTGCCCCGTGCCCTCCTTGTGAGAGGAACGCGTAGTACGTTGGGCAGGACGAGTGCACCATGGACGCAGCCGTCAGATCCTATAGGCCGCGCGTGAAGGTGGCTGCTGCGTCGTCACTGCAGAGGCGGCACTGCTTCTTTACAGATTGCGGTGCCCCTGACCCAGGGTACTGAGCCACCGCGCTGGGCGAAGGCACGGCCGCACCTCGCTTAATGATAGTGCAGTTGTTGCTGCAGCAGGAGCCGTCGTACCCTGGCATCACTGAGGCGCGGCAAGTTTGTCCACAGCGCAGCTCCCCGGATGTAGTCATTGGAAAAGGTGGCACTGCAGGCGTTCTTGGGGCCGCGTTGTAGGAATCGAAGTCTTCCTGGCGATCTCCAGCTGTGCAGAATAATCGCGAGCACCAAGCCAGCTGTCGGAAGGACCCCATGCTTCGGTGCGTTAGTGACCATCGATGACCACGGTCGCCTCGAGCCACGTCCCCGATTTGTCTCCGGTCCTTTCGACGAAAGGCGACGAGTAGGGCCTCTGCGTTGAGGTCCGCTGAGCTTCTGGCATTACCGCTGCGGTCGACGTTTCTTTCTTTCTTTCTTTTTTCCTTGAAGTTTGGCTCTTGCCCACTACGGGGGATTGGCCATGAAGCCGGCGGTTAATATAAAGAGGGAAAAAAAATTGAGCTAAAACAAAGGAAGAATAAAGAATCGGTAACGTAAGTAAGAATGAAATGTTAGAAAAAGATAGGCTATTTATAATAGAAATGAACTATAATAAAATAATTTGAGGTTTAATCAACTAGTGGAAGCAATTTCGAGGTACGAAGATTTGGATTGAATGATGATTAGCAATGAATTCTTTTTGTGTCACGAAGGAAATTGCACATGGCTAAGCAGACGTTCCTGTTGCTATAACCTAGTGAGGACGCTCCAAAGGAAAGAATGTTTTGAGAATTTAGGGGAATGTTTAAATTCCTGAATAAAATTTCGAAATGCCTTTTTCTCTGACTACTATAGCGCTGACAGGTAATTAAGAAGTGAGCAATGTTTTCAGGCTCTCGACAATAACAGCATAGCGGAGATGGCACCAGACCAGACCTGTGTAAATAAATGTTCAATGGAGGGATACGACAGCGAAATTTTGTTATTGCCACTTCCAGTTTACGAGAGGGACACCACTTATTATCCCAAACAAAAGAAAGATGTCCATATTCTTCAATTGGTAACTTCATTTTTAAAGAATCTTGAACTAAAGAGTACTTTCGGAATCTCGACAAAGTAACGAAGGCAGTAGTAGGCACCACGGACATTACCGGCCCATCTAGGGACCACCGCGCGAGAACATCAGCCATCTCGTTTATAAATATGCCACGATGGCCCGGCACCCACACCAATCGCACTTCACGCACGTGGGGAGGAATTAAGGATATGAATGGGTTTAGAACAGAAGACTTGGAAGGAGAAGCTGAAGTGAGGGATGTGCATACCGAAAGCGAATCAGTCACTATAACAACTGCCGAATTTTGTACAGGAAGTTTGCGAATGGCTAAAAGAATGGCTAAGAGCTCTGCTTCAAATATAGGTGTATAATCCGGGAGGCGCAAGGTATATGACCAGGAGGAAGTCTCTGAAAAAATGCCCACTCCCGCTTTCTCCTCACGCATGGATGCATCCGTCGCAATTATATTATCAATTCCCAATTTACATAAATGATCTTCTAATAAACCTATTAAATATCTGGAAGGTAGGAGTTTGGCATTAGAAGGGAATATATTATCCAATTCAATTTTAGCATTGGCCAATGGTTTATCCGTTGAGACGATATCGCGAATGTTAACATCTAAAGCCTCTAGTTGATTCTGCACAAACAAAACTTGAGGTCTGTATATGCGAGACCAAGGCTCATCAAAAAATGTTAACGCTTCAGTGCAGAATACGAAGTGTGATCGCCTCTGTGAAGACGCATAAATTTGCAAATATGTTTTGACAGTGAGGATACGGAATCTGCAAGCTAACGTGGGGATTCGGGCTTCTTGGTACAGAACATGGTTTGCAATAAATTTTGGTACCTTGAGACAACTCCGAAGAGCCTCTCGCTCTAAAAGAACCAAAGGATTAATCTTGTATGCCGGACCACCAGAGTATAAAATGCAACCAAATTCTAGAATCGGACGAACATACATACGGTATATCATAAGAACAGTGTCTCTGCGTAACCCAGAGGGGTGCTGGCCAAGTCTGCGTATCATCCCAACAGCGCGAGTAGCCTTACATTTAATGTGCTCAATATGGTGGCGGCAACTCAGTTTATGATCATAAAACACACCTAAATACTTCATGCACTCTGTTTGAGGGATTATTTCCTGGCAGTGGCGTAGGCAGGCATGGGCTGACCGGGCTGAAGCCCCCCCCCCCCCCGAAATTTTTCGAGCCGGCGCCGGGCTGGCTATGCTGACTCGTCACGATGAACAAAGGCGCATATCCTTGGAACGTGTGGCTACGGGAATTCACCTCTCAACGACCGCCTGACGTCTAGGGGCTTGAAAGAAGGAAGAACGCGGCTTGTTCAACGGAGCAAAGGTGATTAACTCGCCACGCTATAGCAGGGAAAGTCACGTCTTTTTCTGCAGTAAAGCAACGGCGGCAAACGAAAGACGCCTGTCATTGATCGGTTTTATGATAAGGGCCTTAAAGACGTAGATTCTTCGGAAAGGAAATTCGGTTTGGACTTCACGCGGTAAGTGTCTCTCGACTGAGGAGACCTTAGGAGATGATATATTCTTGATGGCACGGAAAGATAGAATGGTGGAGGAGGGTGCACGGTAACTGTCTCTCCGGAGAGGACACCGCAACCGGTACACTCGAAGGGAAGGGGGTAAGAAAGAACAGGAAGGAGAAAGAAAGTTCAAAGCACAAGGAGGAGCCTTTGCCGAAGCAGTCACAGGAAAAGGGGAGTGAACGAAGAGAGTGGAAAGGAGAGGCCACTTTAACGAGACTGGAGATCACTGGCGGCAACGAGTGCAAGGTGTGACTAAATCACTCCCAGTGAGAGAAACCAGTGGGTGCTCGGCGGCAGTGGGGAACACAAAACGGCCTGAAGGGGAGCCGGCGATCTTCACCCCCAGCAGCACAACGACGGCGTCAGACACACCTTCGCAATGTAGTACCACTCATGCAATGCAGTACTTTTGTCCTATGTGACAAAAGGAAGCAGTCAGGCTGCGTATCCGTCTACGTGTGCAGTTTGCTGGAGGAAGGTCGTTTGCGGGCGAAAGCTATCAAGATAGCGAACGAACTTCAAAGCAAAGTATGCCGCTGTTCCTTGTATCACACGACTTTTCTTCCACGGCTGCGACTGGGAACACTCATGGTATGCGTTGTATGCAGCAGCCGGGCTTCTTTCTCTTTTTCCTGTTGCAGCTGGGGGGCCAGCGACGCCGTACTTCGTGCGGTTTCTGCGCTCCCGCAGGGAACATATCTACAGTATCTCCGCTGTGTCATTTTGAGCAGTGTCCCTAATGCGTTGGATAGTTGTTTCTTTGAAGCATCATGGATGGCCTAATGTAGTTTCTTCTTCGTCATCTTTGTTGATCCCTTCGATATGCTCACAACGAGCGCGCCCGGCATGTCCCCTTCAGGAGGCTGTGCTGCAGTGAGAGGAACTTTCTACGAACCTCGCGATTGGACAGCATTGTTTGGCAGTGTTATCCACAACTTAAAAACGGGCAATGGCGAGTCGAAAAAAAGCTGTGCTGTGGTTCGCCGAGCGCATTCTCGGCTTTATCCTCACCGTCAGCGTTCCTTACGACAACCACGACCACTGCTACACGGTCACCAGCCCCGCTACGAGCAGACGGAGGTCGCGACACTCTTTGAAGACCCGATGGTCATCTGCGGATCGTCGCTTTCACGAAAATATGTCCCAAGGGCAGAAGCGACTCTCCGACTTCTGGGCAAGCTCATCTTCGAAACGCCAACATATGAGCGAGACCTCGAGCGGTAAGTCATGTCTTTCAACTTGCATCGTTGCATGTTAACTGATGTAATCGATATAGTCACCTTGCAATGGCGCTAAGTTGGCCTGTATGGATGATATCTGAATTATCTGAAAATGTTTAAATAATGCATTTTAAATGTTTGCGTAGTTCATGGTTATTGCCAGGAAATTTATCGTTAATTTCATTTCTTGAGTAGCAAGTTGCGCTTGTTAGCCATAATAGCCGAAGCCGCTACTGTCGCCGAGATGAACAATCAGACTCAGTCAATGGTTTATTGTATAATGCGCAAAGAAAATGAATACGAAACTATTTGAATTGATACCATTTTTAGCTTGTATCAGATCAACTTCCAAAAGAGCATTGACAGTCCGCCGCTGGCCTCTTAATATTGTACAGTTGAATAAAAGCAAGTGAGGCAGAGAACGGTGCATTTGCAAGCAAGCACTTGAATAAGTTGATCGAGGTGCTCTACTGTAAATAAAAAAAAAAGCGTCTTCATGGATGATGAATGTTTCCTGCAACTTTTGTTTCAATGCGCATATCATTCCGGGTTATATCATCGAAATACACGAGCGATCGTTCATCATATACGTCGCTACAATTGGGGAGGGGGGGATTTATACTGCCATTATTTGGTTGCCTGGGGCGCAGACGCGGGGAATGTAGATATGGTATTAGGAAAGGAGAAATATGTGTGCACTATCTTGTGTTTTAAGCAGGTGTACGTCTAGTTGCCTGCAGTTGCAAACGAAATCGTATGATTACTTGTACGACGGATAAAAAATACGTTCATAGAGCTCGTTTTTGTGACCACAGTAAGGCAGTAAAAAATATTATGTGCACTATTCTGCTAGAGTAACCTTAGTGTCAACGAAATTAAAAAAAAAAAAAGAAGAGTACGAGGCCTGAGGTAAGTCACGGTAAACATATTGCCCCTAGCGCCAGCAAAGATGCAAGAACTATAGTCAAGTTTTTTATGAACACTGTTGATTTGCTGTTTCCAATGTAGATGCCAGTCTAAATTGACCCTTGGGTGTCAACTCACCCTCTGTACTCTTTCGCAAAGTTGACATCTTTTTTGACATTTTAACCTCATGGAATGAACGCGAGGTGTCGTGGGAGACATAATGTGACTCGATATTCGTGCGACTAATAGCAATCATCCTGACATTACATAGTTTACTTTCGGCAGATTCCGAATTACAACCAAAAGCTCTCGCCTTCTTGAGAATGCTTTTGTGCTCTAAGCGCGTTCACGCCTGCACACTCCATCCGACGTGAACGAGCACCACGAAAGCTTCTCAAAATTTTGCGGGGGGCGAGCCGTCTCGCAGCGAGTTCAGCGATTAACAGAGAGGGGCAGAAGCGAAAGAAAGGAAAGGCGGGGACGGCCGTTGAACGGGATGAATAGCGGGACCAAGTCCACACGCTTAGAGCAGGAAGGCAATCTGTGGACGAGAAGTCTTGGTTCGGAGATATGCTTTCGGGAAAGCCAACTTTTGCACGAAAGTCAATTTTTGCAAATGGTCAAATGGCGGACTGCATGACACAAGATAACTAAAAAAAAGTTCCTGCGCGTTTCAGGCAATGTCTTAGGATTTTAAATTTACTTTGATCTTGATGTGGTAAACCATACCGAAGGCTTTCATAGTGTCTCAAAAAAATATCGACTTCGTTGCCCAGCTTTTAAAATGCGCCGATAATTGTTTGCGGAAAGGTCGATGGCGGTGCTTACAGATTTGCCAGAGGCAAAGCTATATCGCTGGGGCCGTAGTATGATGTTATTCAGGACGAATGCATTTAACTGTAACGAAATAAGTATTTCGAAAAAGGTGTTAATAGTACACAGGACTGATACAGCTGTGTAGCTGTATCTAACCCGAGATGTACTGAGGCTATATACTTGGAATCAAATCCTAGACGAGTCTTCGCTTTTCATGCAGACGTACTGATTTATTTTGATTGGCTGTTAGAATAAGCTCCCATAGTGTAGTAAATATATAAGTGCTGGTGAGAAAACCGTAAATACTAAATACATAAAATGATACAATGTTCAGGAGGGTTTTCCACAGTTTATCAGGATGGCGTAGACATCAATGCATAAATGGACTCACAAAAGGCACCTTAGTGACAGTTTGGTATTCATTTCATTTATTCATTTATTGATACTGTCAGCCCTTGGCGGGCTATTACAGGAGTGGAATGAAAAATAAAACAGCAATGTGCGTGAGAAGAACAAAAAAAGGAACTGCACCGCTGGAACTAATTTCACTGCTCATATCAAAATATATACAATGAGTATCAAAGCTGCAGGAAATACAGTTGAAGCAGGGAGGTCAGTCAGGGAAACCATCAACAAAGAAAACACTACTGAGACATATATTATGTAACATATCAGAACACACCATAAATACATATCCTAATTACAAAGCACGTTAATTACGCCTGGCATCACAATCTCAGTGCATGGCATCACAGTACACAATTGAATTTATTGCCTCTAGAAATACAGAAAGTGAATTAATTTTCACAACTGAGTCTGGTAACGAATTCCATTGTTGAATCGCCCTAGGGAAGAAGCTGTACCTGAAGCAATCGTTGTGAATTTTGTGGGGTGGTATGTACATGCTGTGTCGGTGTCTTGATGTTTCCTGTGTTTTGATTTCGAAGTACTTGTCGTAGCTTATTTTAACGTGACTGTGAATTATTAAGAAAAGGAATTTGAGCCTTTCATATTCGGTTCGTCGTTGTAGTGGGGGGAGCTCTGCAAGTTTACATAACTCGGTAGGTGAATGAAGACGGCAGTATTTGTTAAATATAAACCTAGAACTAAGGCGCTGTATTTTCTCAAGTTTAGAACAGTTAGTTTGGGTATAAGGATCCCAAACTACTTTAGCATACTCGAGTATGGGTCGTAGAAGGGTTTTATAAGCTAAAGTTTTAACTTCAGGAGAGGCACTGTGAAGGTTACGTCTCAGGCCCCATAACACCTTGTTAGCTTTGGAACAAAGTTCCTCTACGTGAAGATTCCAACGCAAGTCGGGCGTAAATATGATGCCTTGGTATCTATATTGATGAGCCTGAGAAAGTTCGTGACCGTTGATACTGTATAGATAACTAAGAATATTCTTCTTCCTAGAAATGGACATGAAAACAGTTTTTGAGGGGTTAAGCTGCATTTGCCACTGGTCGCACCAGTTCTTAATATTCTGCAAGTTAAGGTTAAGTTCAGCCTGGTCGCTGGGAGACGTTATATTTTTGTATAGTATGCAATCGTCGGCAAACATTCTTATTTGGGTTGTAATATTTTTTGGAAGATCATTTATAAACACCAGGAACAAGAGGGGTCCCAAGACGCTACCCTGGGGCACCCCAGATACCACAGGACATAGACCAGACTGCTGATGACCTAGTTGAACATATTGTTCTCTGCCTGTAAGATAAGAACTAAACCAGCGGGTAAGGGCCGTATTTTTAAAGGTAACATCGATTTTAAGTAAAAGCTTCTTGTGCGACACCTTATCGAAGGCCTTTGCAAAATCTAAAAATATAATGTCAATTTGACCACGGGAATTAATTGTGCTAGAAAGATCATGTACAAGCTCAATAAGCTGAGTGACGGTAGATAATCCCTTCCTAAAGCCATGTTGGCAGGAAGAAATTAGGTTATGTTCATCAAGATAGGATAGCAAGTGCTTCGAAACGATATGCTGTAATATTTTAGAACAAGTGCTTGTAAGCGATATAGGTCGGTAATTGCCGGCGTGAGAAGTGGAACCGCCTTTGTGTATGGGCACGATTTTTGCACGCTTCCAAGCACCGGGAAAGGAGCCAGTAGCAACGGATGATTGAAAAATTAATGCTAAAAACTTGGATGACCATTTGGCATATCTATAAAGAAATTCATTGGGAATATTGTCAGGGCCAGGGCTTTTTTTGGTATTTATATGAAGTAAGAGGTTTAGTACGCCCTCTTCAGTGATACCTACATTCTGGATAGGAATCCTATCCAAGGAATCGCTGACGTTAGGTACAATACCATCATCGATCGTAAAAACTGACGAGAAGAAGGAATTAAACACCTCTGCCTGATCCTTGCTACTTTTATGGTTAGATATGCTACTGGGCTTGGTCGAAGGGTTCACGTACCTCCAAAATTTGTCTGGAGATTCTTTGAGAAATTGTTTCAACGTGGAGTTATAAAACTTATATTTAGAACTCTTCACACTATGCCGAAGGTTTTTGCTTAAAATCCGTATGTCATTCTTTTTTGCAATGCTTGGATTTAGAGTGCATGCCTTTCGCTTGCGTTTAAGCTTTCTTTTAGCGTGTATTATCTCACGTGTAATCCAAGGGTTTCGTTTTCTTACATGTTTATGACGCTTGGGGATGAAATGTTGGACGCAAAACATTATCGCAGAGTGAAAAAACTGCCACAACTCTTCTGTTGGACAAGATGATCGGTACATTTCTAGAAATGAATAATATGACTGCTCCAGGTGTTCTAGTATAGCGAAATCATTAGCAGCCCTAAAATTTGGAATCATAACTTTTTCATCCTTGCCCATAACATTGACAGACAGATCTAGAGACATTAAAACCATTTTATGATCAGAAAGACCGTCATCAATTTCGCACATGCCAAGAAACGGGAGTAGTGAACCGGATAAGAATATCAAATCAAGCAGTGAGGAAGCCGTTGGACCCACACGCGTACAAGATGAGACGATCTGAGTCAGATTATAGCAGAAGGCGAGCTCTAGCAGCTGGTCACCTTTTACGACATCACTTCCTTCTGAATTGAGCGTCGACCAATTAATTCCAGGTAGATTAAAATCTCCTATTAGGATAATATTATCACCATGCTTCAAGTGTGAGTCCATAAAGCTTCTTAAATTATCAAGTACGTTCATTGGGGCATTCGGAGGTCTATACATAGCACCAATGTATACCGTGCGAATCCCGAACGTGGTTTTAATCCAAAGAGTGGATTAGAACAAGGAGACTGCAAGGAGATCAAGGAGACTGCAAAATTCTTTCGCAAATCGGCAAGCCGATCAAACGTGCTGCGTGCAAAGATCGCTGACGTGCGATCCGAGTCAAGGCGCAAGCGACTTCTCGGCTTGTGTGAGACTCGTTGGGTGGAAAAGCATGACGCGCTTCTTTCTTTTGTTTCTCTTTTTGACTGTGTCATTGCGGCGCTGGTTGAAATTGAATTAAATGGGAGTTCCGAGAATGCAGCCCAGGCGAACAATATGATATCTGCCCTGCTATCACCATCCTTCTTTGTGGGCCTCCATGTCGCAGAGCACGTCCTGGCAGTGACCCTGCCTTTATCGAGACAACTTCAGGCAAAAAATTCGGACATGTGTACGGCGATTGGT
Source organism: Hyalomma asiaticum (assembly GCA_013339685.2). Lineage (NCBI taxonomy): Eukaryota > Metazoa > Arthropoda > Arachnida > Ixodida > Ixodidae > Hyalomma > Hyalomma asiaticum. The sequence goes on along the minus strand of CM023481.1, from coordinate 340,478,969 downwards.
CACATAGATGTTGTGCAACGCACAATTGAGCAATACCGAACAAACGCCGAGGCGTGCTTTGGGGAAGTATTCTTCAAGGCTCAAGAGTTTGGAGAGCGCCACAACGTTGAAATAGCAAAGCCAAGGATTAGGAGCCTCCAACAACATCGCGGAAATGATCACGCAGAAAGTGCAGAGGAATATTTCCGCAGATCCGTGTATATACCTTTCATCGATTTTATACTTTCTCAGCTAAAGCAGCGATTTGAGAATCACAGGCGGTTGATAGAAAGTTTCGGTGCATTGATTCCCGCAGCAGTTCCTCCATCACATGATGCCCGCCTAAGGCAAGCGAAGGAACTAATTCTTGCGTTCTCTAACGATGTGGATGAAATTGCTGCTCTCGGTGAATTTAGGCTCTGGTGGACTAAGTGGGAGTCAACAGGACCAAGCTTGCGTCCTAGCACTGGGCTCGACGCCTTTCCTCACTGTGACAGCACATTTTACCCCAATATTTATAAGTTGCTGCAAATATTGGTAACACTCCCTCTAACCACCGCCACAGCAGAAAGATCGTTCTCCAGTTTGAGGAGACTAAAAACCTACTTGCGCTCAACAATGTCCGAGGAGCGGCTGGTTGGCCTAGCCCTCCTCTACTGTCACAGGGATATAAACATAAATCATTCTGATGTCATCGACCGTTTCGCGAAGCTTCCCCGCCGTTTGGGGTTTGTTCTGTCACCTTCACGAAATCATCTACACATACAGGTTTGGGGAATACTGTTTGTAGTTGAGTGGTAAAGCGCCTTCCTAATTCCAACGCAATATCATTTAATACGGCAGACAGTTCTTTTGGAGCTAAAACAACCGATTCTATGGTTACGGGTGCAGAAATAGCCTTACGAAATCGAAGAAATCTGAAAAGAGCTTTCTTGTTTCCACTTTCTGAGAGAAAGCTGTATTGGTTTTCGTCTTGAGTAGCTTTGGCTATGAAAACAGTTCTTTTAAACATGGCTGAGGCATGTAGTTACTCCAGTTAGTAGGGCAGTGGTTAACAAGGAGTTTTTTCCATGCAGCTTTTCTGCGCCTGTATTCTCGTTCACAATCAGAGTCCCACCAGGCACTTATAGGCTTACTTTTCGCCGAGGATACGGTGAACTGTGCTTTTCTCATAGAGCATTTTAGAACACCACAAAGACTCATCGCTTTAATGTCATTTCCAGAACTGGTCAGTGAAGATAAGCTTGAATGTAGACTTTTTTTAAATTTTGAGTAGTCGACAAAAGTCAGTGTCTGAATATCTAAAGGAATCACTGGATTATTAATGTCCATGAATATTGGGCGGTGATCACTATTTGTTGCAGTATCAACAACAGCCCAAGAAGAGACGAGCAGGCTTGAGCTGGCGAATGATAAATCTAAAACCGATCTTGTGTTGCACCGTACAAAAGTGGCTGCTTTAGAGTTAAGACATGTATAATTGTTCGTACACATCCAATTCCACAACAATTTACCCGATGAATCAGTGCGGTAACCCCAATAAACATGATGCGAATTAAAGTCACCTGCAAAGAGACAGTTTGCTTTACAGAAGCTCTGAATGATGTCCAGAGTACCTTCCTCTTGTACACCAGATGGAAAGTAGCTGTTGACAATGCTGAGAGGAGCACAACCTGGGAGTGCTAGTTCAAGCACTAAAATTTCGTAATCACTTGATATTGCCTGATAAACCAGTTTCGCTCTATGGCAAAATTTTGTTGATATAAAAAATGCCAATCCTCCACCTCGTGTATTCCTGTCCAAACGAAAACATTTATAATTTGGTAATTGATAATTTTGACCTGATGATAACCAAGTTTCTTGCAATAAAACTATGTCGGGAGACTGTTGAGACATAAGGTAAAGTAAATCAGTAGTTGCAGAAAGTATAGATCGGCAGTTCCACTGAAGAACCCTAAGGTTCCCTATTTTGCTGACAAGCGAGCAGCCGCAACTGCTTGATCCAAAATACTATCTTTTAAAAGGTCAGTTCTGGTCAAGGGCTCTTTCACACATTTTTTGGCTTTAGCATTAGAAGAATTCTGTTTTTTGTTAGTAGGTGATCTGGTGCGTTTAAGAATTCGAGCGTCCATGTCTACATCCTGAATATCTTGTAAACCTGAATCAGAAAAGCAATCTTGACTAGTGTTTTGTGAATTAGAAGGCCGTAACTCATTATTGTTAGGAACGTCTGATTGGGACCCAGATGAAGAATTAAATAAGCTAAAAGGATTCTGGAAGCTCTTAGCGAACTGCTCCGAAATACCAGCCAGCTGCGAGGATATGACTTGGGCCAATGTCTCAGAGACAGTCAGAAGAAGTTTTTCTAGTGATTTTTCTACTGCTTTTTCAACGATGGTCGAAATGGACTGAGCAACTGATGCATCCATAGCGAGAGGCGAACGGGCTGTAATTCCGGCATATCCATGCATCCTGCTCTGAACTTCAGCAAGAGCGTCTCGACGCGAACAACGCCTTCTCTCGATAATTTCAATAACCTGCAGTTCTTTAGACCGAGCAGGACAATCGGTGTGATCAGCTGTGCAACTGGCTTGGCATAGGCAACATGACTGATTATCAGACTTGCAATCTTCAGCACTATGATCAGCTCCACAAACACGGCACCGAACATTAGATCGGCAACCGCTTGCGCTATGTCCATATCGCCAGCATTTGCCGCACTGTAGAGGGCGTGGGGCAAGGGGTTCTACCTTGTAGATTAACGGCCATGCTTTAATCTCCGAGGGACGCGATGTGCCTGCAAATGTAGCAATAATTGTCTCGGTTGGAATCCTGACATTATTAACTAGCCTGTTACAGCGGTACACTGACACAACGCCTGCTTCAGAAAAAATCTCCAAGACTTCCGCCAGACTTAGGCTGACATCTACACCTCGAACTAGGCCTTTACAACAAGCAAGGTGGGGAGGGATGAAGCAGCTCACCGGATGAGTGGCAAAGGAAGTGCAATTTAGAAGATCTCGGATACAGGCCTGGTCTGGAGAGCAGCAGAGAATCCCGCCTCGTCCAAATTGACGAACCTCGGATATTTGAAGGAAGTGTGGCGTAGCCGTGCGAAGCTCTGACTGGATGGCCTTAGGGTTCTTCATGCGAATGGCCCCACCATCCGTCGGCACCAAAGCAACAGGAACGCTGCTGATACCACTGCGCAGAAATAGCTCCAAAGGTACATCCTGAGAGGGAATAGAAGCAGACCAGAGGGCAGCCCTCTGGCCTGGAGATGAGACAGACATCTCAAAAAGTAAAAGTTACACTTGAATGCGCAGATAACTTAATACGGTAAACTAATAAGACAAAATTCTTCTTTTTCTGAACGCACAGGCTCGGGCTGTGGCTCGCGGCGCGTGAACTGCGGCCATGGTTCAGCGTCTTCCTTTTCGCTTTGAGCGATGTCACATTAGGTCTAACGGAGAGCCAAATGAGAGCAAGGCTGAAATGCGAGCTTCTGAGCAGTGATCAAACGCAGAACATCTGCACTTGAGCATAAAAGTTAAGGCACATCAAGAAAACAAGTTGTTTAAGTTAGGCTGGAAACGTAATTAATTTAGGGGGTGTGGGTGGCTGTCTTTCGGTGGCTTACAAGAGAAAGAACACGCACGGCTCGACGACGCACGCCGGTTTACCTACCTGGGAATGTTCTAGCTGGAAGCTCCTTATGAACGCGTCGGAGTTCAAAATGGAACGCGACAGCCTCGATCATTCACGAATGATCATGGTAGGCGCTTAGTATTGAGCATTCGGATAGGCAAACCGAAGGTAAAAATGCTAAGAACGTGTTTATGCCGCTACAAATGAAAAGACGATATGTGGCACCATAAAAATTATTTCACGGTGAGCGACAAGGTTCTACTTTTTACATCCGACAGCCAGTGTTGCGCGTGTTACCGAAGAAAGGTAACTAAATACGTTGCCATATTGCACTATAAAACACGGTCTCTCGTTACGAAAAAAAAAAAGTAACGTATTACAGCTTTCTCAGAAAACAAAGTAACGCGCGTTACTTCTGACGTTACTGAATTGTCATTACGAAAGGGAGGGGGTAAAGGGCTCGTTCTTTATTTGTTAAAAACAACTTAATGAGCAAACAGACAATGAAGCCTAGGAAAGTATAGGGGAAGTTACTTGTGGTATTGTAATTGTGGAGGAAGTAGAAAGGAATTAAAGTGGGCGAAAAGACAAACCTGTCTTCGGTGGCAACCGAACCCACGACCTTCGGATGTCGCGTCCGATGCTCTACTTTATATCCACTTTAATTCCTTTCTACTTTCTCCACAATTACAATACCACAAGTAACTTCCCCTATGTTTTCCTAGGCTTCATTGTCTGTTTGCTCATTAAGTTGTTTTAACGAATTGTCATTAGTTACTTTTAGTCCTACTACACTGAAGGTCTATAGAATGATTTCGCGAAACTAATATTTTGAGGAGCCTTCATCGTCATTATGATCATCATCGACATCATTATCAGCCTATCTTAAGTCCACTGAAGGACGGAGGCCTCTCCCTGCGATTTTCAACTTCCCGTATCCTGAGTGAGTTTGTTCTACTTATGACCGCTAACTTCAGTTTCCAGTGGCAGCCTGTCCGGATCCACTAATTATTAAAACCCTCCACTTCTTCACAAGGCTAGCCACTGCCACGGTGAGATCTTCTGCGGCCGCTGGACACTGAGGACCAGGTTTGAATTATAGACAGCGTGTCTGGGGTTCAAAAGGACAGAAAGTTAATCGAGTTGGTAAGGGTCCATAGTCAAAAGACGAGGTGTGTAGGACACGGACACAAGGGGAGAAGTGAACAATACGAACGCCGACTATCAACTGAAGCAGAGCACAGAGGCGAAAAAGAAAGAAGACACACAGCTTATCTGCGCATGCTCAGGAATGGTAGCGCCACCTGTCAAACGGTTACACGTGCCGGTCTACGCGATAGACAACTGCTAAGGCATTCTATCTCCTCTCTGTTTAAGCTAATCGACGGCTGACTCACGCACGCACTTCCACTAATACTGATATGCCAGGCCTCGACCAATAAACGCGTCTCTTCATTCTTATGTCTTTACAGGATCTCGGTTTCGTCTAACTCGGGCGTGCAGCTACAGACCTGGCAGTGCAAAGATAGATTAGACGGCGTTCCACCTGATAGCGACCTTCTATGTTCAATTAACCTTTGATTAACACAACGCGCAGTTTGCCCTACATAAAAACGTCCGCAGCTAAAAGGAATCTTATAAACCACACCCATGCGACCGTCGGTAAAATTGTTATTGGGGTGCTGGCTAAGTACCGCACTAGGGAGGCCAGTTGCAGTTGTAGGAGTGAGTCGTAAACAGCAGGATGACTGAAAGCCTTTCAGGTGCCCAACCCTCACGGAGCCCATCTACCGACGCAAGAGCGAAATCCAGAAAGTGAAACTACGTTAAATTTTACGGGAGCTCAAATTAACCAAGATATTTATTACTTCAATAGTAATTGTAATCAAAGCAGGTGAATTCCCGGTTGTAACATGGACTAAAAAAACGGTATGGAACAAAAACTGAGGCATGTGTCCCATGTACTTGAGTCAAAGTGAGCCAGGTCCACTAAACACGTGCTCTGTGCACTCGTGGCCCGAACAAAAATAAAGGCGCATCCAAGCTGTTTCATTTGTGCTAGTTGTTTGATATCCTGCTTCTTGTAAAAGATGGTACACGTCCAATGGAAGATGACGGATATGAACAGTTTTGGGACTGGTCAATCCTAGAAGAAGTGATCTTACAAAGAGCCTACAAAAAAGCAACTCTAGGAAGGCGGGAGCAGGAAAGCCAATGAACAGATCGTAAAAGAAACGATGGAGAACAGGACAGCGGGGCAGCGGAACAGGGCAGCGAACCCAACGCAGCTCAAGTGCTTCATTTTTGATGGATGCAGCTGGAGAAGTTTGAGGCTCCTCTGATTGTTTTCAGAAAAGCGGCGAGCTAAAGAAGCAGTGAGAGATTCCAAGTACGGCAGATATATTGCCACGAGGTAGTATTCCTCCGGCGACTGAGTGCCGTAGTTCTCTCGGTGGGCCTGACGTGAGACTTGTCTTGGTACAGATATCACCACATTTGATTGGCTGCCTTCCTTGCTGCATTAATTATGTCAGAAAACCCCTCTATAGGATTTGTCCAGTGGCCGCGAAAAATACGTTGCAGCTCAATGACGTGGTCATGCACAGAATGGAAGTAAATGGGTACACCTTCAGTGTTTCTCTCGAACAATTTTTATATATGACAAAAGCGTTGCCTCCTTCCCTTTTCTCAGGCAAATCATGCCGCAGACGCACTGCAGCCGTTGTCATGGCAGTGTGGCTCTCTGGGTGTTTACACTGTATAAATTCGTTCGAAGCGCTGGACAATCGTTTTCACAACCAGAAAATGAAGCAAAACATAGACTCCTACGGATTACACTCCTCCATTAATAAAAAAAAGCTTAATTAATTGACTAATCTATTTTGATGGGTAGCCATACACAAAATTTAGTTGCGGTTGCATTTATCTGGTACCAAAATGAATTATGTGGTCCTCTCTTAATTCGTGGAAATGGATCGCATAATGACACTACAGGCCTCGGCGTGTGGCATGTATGGCGTATTTCTTAAAGTCTGAGGTTCAGCATCCTTAAACTACAGAGTGGGCACTGGAAGACAGACACGGTAATGCTGGAGCTACAAATTCATTACAGTTATCTGCTTGCGTTCTTTAGCGTGCGCCATAATCAACGTACATGCAGTCAGGGGCCTTTTAACGCGATTGAATGAAGGAGCACGTGTCCCAGGAACTCCGTTGTCGGCGTCGTCGACCGTGCGCGAGAAATGGCGGTGGCGATAGCACTGGACGAAAAATCCCGATCGATGCGAGGAACAGGAACAGGTCACAAAGGACCCAAATTTCTCAAGGCAGCAACTGTAGACGAAGCAAAGGCGCCGGATAGAAATGCGCAAAAAGTTTGGTCGGAATGGGAATCGAAACCAGAGGTGCATTCGTTTCACTTTGCACTACGTGACTGGTTCACGGTGGTGCCTTGTGAGTGCTCGCAGGCGGAGAAACGCTTCGGCGGCGACACAGCCACACTGCTCGCGGCGAACCACGGCTGCAGCCCCGCGAAATCCCGCCTCGTTCGGGCGAATGAGTGCGAGAGGCAAGCCAGCCACCGCACGGGTACGAAACGAGCCGCCGGGCGGGTCCGCATGACTCCGCGATCGAGCGCGTACGTCACGGAAGGGGACGCTCTGACTGGTCTCCTCCACGATGGCATGCGGCGCGCCGCCAGAAATCGCGCACGGAGCGATAGCTCTCGCGGCACGAAAATCGTCACGCGCGTCAGCTTCGGAGGCTCGCGTTTTTCCGCTAGTGTGCACGCGCCTTTATGATGACATTTCGCTGTACCGATTCTAGGTAGCCGCACGGCCCCAGGCAACGGAGAACACAACGAGAAGGAGAGAGATGGAGAAAGTTCAAATGAAGGGTTATAAGCATAGGTCGGCTGTGTAGGGGAACACTCACTCGCACTCACTCACCCAAATTTTTCCAGCATCCGCACTCACTCGCACTCGCACTCACCTCCACTCACACTAACTTGCACTCACTCGCACTCGCACTCACCTCCACTCACACTCACTGGCGCTCACTCGCACTCGCACTCACTTCCACTCACACTCACAAGCACTCACTCGCACTCGCACTTCACCTCCACTCACACTCACTGGCACTCACTCGCACTGCCACTCACCTCCACTCACACTCACTGCACTCACTCTCACTCACTTCCACTCACACTCAGCACTCACTCGCACTCGCACTCACCTCCACTCACACTCACTTGCACGCACTCGCACTCGCACTCACTTCCCACTCACACTCATTGGCACTCACTCGCACTCGCACTCACCTCCACTCACACCACTTGCACTCACTTCCACTCACACTCAAAGGCACTCACTCGCACTCGCACTCACCTCCACTCACACTCACAAGCACTCACTCGCACTCGCACGCACTTTCACTCACACTCATTGGCACTCACGTCAGCACTCACCTCCACTCGCACTCACTTCCACTCACACTCATTGGCACTCCCGCACTCACCTACTGCACTCGCACTCACCTCCACTCGCACTCACTTCCACTCACACTCATTGGCACTCACTCACACTCGCACTCACTTCCACTCACACTCACTCACTCGCACTCACACTCATCGGCACTCACTCGCACTCGCACTCACGTCTATGAAATGAGTGCGAGTGAGTGCACTCATGAGTGAGTGCGCCGACCTATGCAGGCATCTGCGGCAAATAGAGTGACACGAGTTTTTCCTGCTGGGTAGAATAAATGGCAGCGGTGCCAGTACACTGCGCAGGTTTCACCTGGTCGCCGACCTAACTCGGCACTACGCGCACCTCTTCAGTCGCGCGTACATCTCGAACTCTGAGCGCTGTCTAATGTATCAGAGACTAGAACACATAGTATTTCGCGACTGTCCCCCATTCGTGCCACAGCAGTAGACGGCGGCCACTAGGCTGGCTGATATGGGAGTACAAGCAATAGATGAAAGCTGTATTTCACCCGAAATAGGGGACCATACCGAATTACCAAATACTACAAGGTCATTTTTTCAATAGAAATGGACTGGATGCTAGACGTTCGGTACCACTGCGCAATGTTGCGGATTATGAAAAGCGACTATTAAACTTAGATGCAACTAAAGTGACTTCTTTTCATTATCGATGAACAAATCGCAAGGTACGATTTAAAACAGGGAATGTCGCGGGAGCCAACGTTTCGACAAGCGGACTTGTCTTCGTCAGGGCGGCAACTGCCTTCTCCAGCGTTCGTTTATGTACGCCTTTGTACACCCTCCCCCGTCCTCAGAAAGAGAGGAGGAGAAGAGCAGCACTGTGCGAACATACACACACAAAAGAAAAAAGAAAAAGTGGGGGGGGGGGGGGGGGGGGGTGCAAGGGTATTTGGGTGACAGGTGTTAGCGTGACTACTATAAATGGCAAGAGCGAAAGTTTCTAGAGAATCCGCTCTTTGTACATATCTTGCACATGCATTGTGTGCACAGGGCTAGAAAGCAGGGTGGAAAAAAGGAAACACAGGCTTGGAACAGAAGTTACTCCTATGTCATGTGTCCCCCTCCTCCACCCCGTACCACCTGCCCCGCACCAACAATGCATTTCATGGAAAGCATGGGGCTAAAAAAAGGTAACTACACTGTTTAATGTCCTTGTTCTCCTGGAACTGGATGGGGGGCTCAGCACCTGAAAGTAGACTTTCTGGGAGAAACATTGTTAGCTTGTGCATACCTCAACCTTTTGTCGTCTTTGTTAACACTCTTCCGTATCTAATGGACTCAAGAGTTCCCTTTGAAAGGTTTATGCCTGTAGGTTGGAGAGTATTGAACCTGTATATGAGATACGATTCCCTGTATTTTCTGTCCCTCGGCAAGCGGAAGTTTCCTTGGAGTATGTAGAGTTTCAGTGCATCGAAATTATGACCTGTCATATTAAAATGCTGCGCCACTGCCTTCGGCAGGTTATTCGCGGTGTCCGCGCGGTGCCCGTTTAATCTGTTGACCAGTTTCGCCGACGTACTGCTTGTGACAGAGTGAGCATTCCAACATGTAAATAACGTTCGAACTAGTGCAAGTGAAACTTGATTTTACATGATGGACATAGTCACTTCCCGTGCTTTTAACTTTAAGATCATTTTGAATATGCTTGCAAGTCTTACATCTGGGACGGGAGCAAGTTATTACGCAGGCGGTGCGCTGAGGGTTTACTTTGGCATGTACTAGCAGGTCTTTAAAGTTTCTATTACGGCGATAGGTGACTCTTGGTATTTCCGGAAACGCTTTTCTAAGGCGATCGTTGCTTGTTAGTATTGGATAGTATTTCCGAAGAATATTATTTATGTTTGGAAGCGAGTTGGAGTATTTCGTTATGAATGCTAGCGGCTGGTTGGCCTGCGCTTTAGGGGCTCTTTTTTCTAGCGCTGGTGTCCTATCTAGTTTAAGCGCGTCATTGTATGCCTTGTTGAGAGCGTCGTGCGGGTGATTTCGTTCAGCTAAGGTTGCCTTTAAATTGCTTAAGTGGTGAACGTAATCCGCGTCGTTGCTACAAATCCTTCTTATGCGCCTTGCCTGTCCTATAAATATGCCCTGTTTGCAGTGTCGCGGGTGATGGCTACTATAATCTAGATATTGCTGGCTATCCGTTGGCTTTCTGTAAAGTGTCGTCTTTAGTTTTCCTTTTTCGATGGATACTGTCGTGTCGAGAAAATTAATTTTACTAGAAGAGTGCTGCATAGAAAACTTAATGCTGGGATGAAAGTTGTTAAAATGCTCAAAAAATGTGCTTAGTGCACTTACACCATGTTCCCAAATAATAAAGATATCGTCTATGTAACGGAGGTAGGTGCGAGGTTTTAGCGGCGACAATTCCAAAAGCTGAGCTTCTAGTTGCCCCATGAAGATATTGGCGTAGGTCGGCGCGAAAGGAGTTCCCATACTGGTGCCAAAAATTTGCAGGTAGTTGGTCGAGTCAAATTCAAAGTAATTAAGTGTAAGTACTAATTTTAGTAACGTGATGTAAACTTCAGCGGCGTGTGCACGTTTGCTATTCTGTATTGCTTTCGAGAGCGCTTCGATTCCTTCTGTGATAGGTATATTCGTGTATAGGGAAGTGACATCTAGCGTTACCAAAATAGCCTGATCTGAAAGTGTTTGTGCTTCGTTAATAGACTCTATAATCCGCAGAAAATGAGGCGTATCCTGAATAAAGGACGGAAGGTTGGGCGGTATGTCGGATAGATGGTGATTAAGAAACTTCGATAATGGCTCTGTCGGGGTGTTGTTGTTAGACACTATGGGTCTTCCCGGTATTTCAGCAGTAAGTAGTTCGTCTGTGCTAACCTTATGGATCTTAGGAAGGAGGTAGAAGCGGCCTGCTTGTTGGTTATCAGGCATTAGGAACCGGTACTCGGATTGTGTGATTAATTCGCTGGCTAAAAGATCCGTTATCGTACGCCGTATCCTGTTGCTGTATTCTACAGTTGGGTCGGAATCTAATTTTCGGTAATGTGCATTGTTAGAGAGCTGCTTGATTGCCTCGTTCTTGTACTTTTCTATCGGCCATATTACTATACTACCGCCCTTGTCTGCTGGTTTTATTATGATGTCGTTTCTGTCCGCGAGTTGTTTCAGGGAATCGTGTTCTTCGCGGGATAGGTTCTTTGGTTTGCGACTCTGTCTTGTTGTATTCAGGATGTCTCTTGTGACTAGCTTTATGTATTGATCTAGCTCTTGGCATTGCTCAGAATCTGGTGTCCACGTGCTTGGCGGTCGGAGCGCGTGCAGTATTTGTGTTTCCTGCCTCTACTTTATCAAAAAAGAATTCTTTGATCCGCAGACGCCTTGAAAACTCTGTTATGTCTTTGTGTAGCTCGAATTCGTTAACCGCATTATTGGTCGGGCAGAATGTTAGACCGCGTTCTAGAAGACCTATTTCAACTGCACTTAGGCTCTGTGATATATCTACTACCTTGTTAGTGAGTTCTCGGCGCTGCACCGAGGGACATACTGTTTCTATTGCGCTTATAGAGTTATTTTGGACGCACTTCGTCGCGTGGCTGCTTTTGCGCTTTTGCATAGCTATTATCTTGGTTTCTTTCCTTTCGACAAATTCGGATAGTTCTTCTATTTCTTTACCAGTTAGTTTAATGTTATTCAGTTGGTCGGTTATTACAGTAAGCTGATTGTGGCAATGCTCTTTTAAAATATCTATTAGCGATAATGAAGCACTTTCTAGGACGTCAATCCATTTTTTCAATAGGCTAGGAGGAAGTACACCAAGCGCACATCTGACCTTAATACTTAAACCTTTCGGAATTTTATTCTCTTTGGTGTAGCTAGAGTATTTAGCTAGATGTAGTCCCCTTTTTTTTCCTTCCTTTTTCTTTCTTTTTTTTTCTTTTGTGTGTGTATGTTTGCACGTGCTGCTCTTCTCCTCCTCTCTTTCTGAGGACGGGGGAGGGTGTACAAAGGCGTACATAAACGAACGCTGGAGAAGGCAGTTGCCGCCCTGACGAAGACAAGTCCGCTTGTCGAAACGTTGGCTCCCGCGACATTCCCTGTTTTAAATCGTACCTTGCGATTTGTTCATCGATTCAAGCATCCATCTTCCCCTGAGCTTCTCTTCTAGTTTGGATTTCTTTTCATTATGCGACTATTAGACCTTTATCATAATCTTCGAGTGCATTTCCCTGCACAGCATATTCGTCCGACTAATGGCGGCCCCTGTCACGTTTCAAGTAGAGGCGAGGTCCCAGTTACCCGTGCTGGGGTTTGACTATTGCCAGTGTTTATGTCAAGAGAGCCGGGTCGACATTTTCCGCGTCACAGCACATTTTGCAGAAGTGAATAGCTGCAATAAGTTGGGCTAGTTGGTATCAAGCGTAATGAAATATGATTACTGGCGTCCATGTCCCCTTTGCGCAAGCAGTCATGTCTTATTATGTATATACGGATCACTGATTCTTATCCCCATTCTCATGCTTCATCACTCTTCTTCCCCTGTTGCGTTGTCCCCGAAGTAGAGTAGAAGGCCGGGGCGTACTAGATCAGGCCACCCTCTCTACCTGTCTCCAGTGTATTGGACTTCAAGTACGCGAGTATGTAGCTTCATTATGAAACGGAGGTTGCTTCGATGTAACGTTGCTCGCTTTGACAGATTATGCACTGCATTGTAATGTTGTTAATTATAACGATTATGTTAATATTTCATGCGATATTTTCTTTGAAGGTCACTTTGGTCAGTATTCATTGTCACTTGATTGATGCTTTTGGTAGTCTTTTTAAGCTTGCCTCTTTAATCAGCTGATGTCCTAGGCAAATTTTCACTTTGATACCTGGGTCATATTTGAGTTCCTTTGTTCATACTCATTGATTTTATGTGGCGAAGATACTGCATAACATGGCTGAAAGCGGCTATCACACAGTCATCCATTATGCTGTCTGTGCTCATATAACAGGATGCGCTGCTCTCATGCTGAGAAATGCATTGTCGTTTGGCTTTTGATTATTGTTACTAGTGCGCTTTCTGTAAGCCTCTAGTCGTTAATAAGTTCCAGATATATTTAAATTATTTCTTCTGCAATTCCTTTTGAATATTTGTGGTTTTATTTTTTTCGCATTTCTCTTTTTTTTAAACTACCATAAGTTAGTTTCTCAATGAAATGTTGAATAAAATGTTGTTGACGTCATGATCATCGGCAGTGGGGCCTCCTTGTTAGGCCGCTTGCCAAGAAACTTTCTATCCTTAACAGTAGAAAGATATGTCACTACTGTTTTTGGTAGATTTGCTTCATACTATACAAAGTACAAGCTATATTGATTTTTGTATGCATGACAACTAATTGTGACCTAAATGCTAAGACTGATGAAGCCTTTGCAGACAACTGTGTGCCTACCTTACTGCACTATTGCTCTGTTGCACTCAATGCTAGTGCTTTGACCCACCAGAAAAAAAAAAAAAACGTTCCACGCAAGTGCGACCCAGCACTTCTTCCTAGGACGAAAGTATTCAGATGGGCTGGCACTAACCCCCACTCTGCAGCACCGTAAACCTTATGGTGCAGCTGGTAACGTAGCAGGTCGCAGCTACTACCATAAGGCAGGGACGACGTCCGTGGATCGTGGGTGCCCCCCAAAATTATTATCCCGTTGACACCTTCAGAACCACAGAGTTAATGCCTTAGGGGTGCAAAAAATGCCTTGGCGTCATTTGAACCCCTAAGGCGTTAGCTCTGAGGTCAGATTATCATTTATATATTCTGAGGGTGGCAACCAGACCAAAATTTTGGTGGGCGCGCCCAGTTCCCGAGCACGATTCGTGCTTCTTTTTCAGATTAAGGCTAACATTTCAGGAACAGCTTTTTGATGACGCACGTGCAAGTCTTTGAACGGATTCAGAAATCCCTGAAAATGGGATTATTGGAGTCTCCTCGAAGCCGTCGAAAAGACCAGCTTTTTGAAGACGCATGTGCAACGAGCCGGACATCAGACGATATACGACGCATCCAGGACTAAGGCTTCTTACGCGTGCCGTCTGCAACGTTAACGTCTCGGATATCCGTTTCGAAGTCGTCATAAATCCTTTGTATGCTAGCTGGGCAGGAGAGTACCAAGACCGTGGCATGTAAATCAAGCCGCTCATGCCATAAATGTCATGATTTTCATGTTATGACCTGTCATTTATGTTCGTCATGCAGTCATGTTGTGCCATACTGATTTTCGTATACATCCCATTAACGAAACGGCACAGGAGAGCACCAAGACCGTTTCATGTAAATCATGCATGTCATGATTTTCATATAATAACCTGTCATTTTATTCGTCATGCAGTCATATGGTATAGCGATTTTCGTATACAATCCATTAACGAGACGGCCACGGATACATACATACATACATACATACATACATACATACATACATACATACATACATACATACATACATACATACATACATACATACATACATACATACATACATACATACATACACTCATTGGCACTCACACTCACTCGCACTCACCTCCACTCACACTCACTTCCACTCACTCGCCCTCACTTCCACTCACACTCATTGACACTCACTCGCACTGCCTTGAGGTGAGGTGAGGTGAGGTGGTTTATTTATTTCTGTTACACAGAAAAAGGAGTAAGAGCTAAAGGCAATCTGCCTGACGGGGGCTCTTACTCCTATGCGCACTCGGCGTGCAAGTACATCATTTGTGTAGAAGAAAACACAAAACAACAACAAATAAAAACCCGATAAATAAATTAATACGCACCATGCGTAGTGTTCGCTGGAAGAAGAAAATACATCGAAGAGACACTTCATAGAAAACAAAACATAACATTTAAGGACTTCATTATAAGCTTTCAATACAACCTGAAAAATATATATGCATACATACAAACATTCATAGATAGTCATATATCATAGATGCATATACACATAATATTCATACACACATAGATACATACATGTATACATGCCCATACACATATATACACATATTCATAGACAAAAGTGGTATATCTGTAAAATTTGTGAGGTCTATTTCATTCATAAAATATTTGAGAATTTAAGAGAAAGTGTTTTACAGACTGCTCGGTGCATGAAAATCTATGTGACGCTCGGCGAGGTTTAATAATCGGGGTATTTGATATTCTAGTTGCTGACGTCCGTAGTTGGTTCCCATGAGTGGTGGCATTCTCGTTTGATGGCGTAATTGATATCTAGGGGATGAAATAGGTATGTTACTAGCATGGAGCCTGTGTTTTTTTATGTGCAAGAGCAATCTATAATAGTATCCTTGATTTGCGCGGATTAAGGAGTGTTGATTAAAAAGGTTGCGAGTGGGTAAATCTCGCGGTCTACCATGATAGTTTTCAAATATTCGTATTACTCTTTTTGTAGTTTTATTAATTTCTCATAGTTCTTTGCAGTTGTTGCTCCCCAGATTAACGCACAGTAACTAAGCTTGGAATAAAACAGGGCATAGTACATTGCTTTCTTTAATGGTAATGGTATAAGATTACTAATTTTATACATAGAGCCTACTGCTTTGCTAAGGTCACCACATAGTTTATTGACATGATTGTCCCAAGAAAGATTTTCTTGAAACCAAACGCCTAGAAACTTTTGCATTGCTACTTGGTCTATGTGATTTCCTCTAAATAAAACAGTAATATTAAGTGGCATTGGCTTACTTATAGGCTTAAATACTATATACTTTGTTTTGGCAACATTTAACTGAAATTTGTTTGAGTTCAGCCAGTCAGATAATAAATCTAAGTATGAGTTCACTTCTTTTTCAATATGCTGTAGGGATGAATTTGAGAAAAAAACATTAGTGTCATCCGCATACATGACTATGTTTGGTATAGGTGAAATGCTTGGAAGGTCATTAATGTATATATTAAATAACATAGGGCCAAGTATAGATCCTTGCGGAACGCCAGTTATTATCTTAAGATGTGTAGAGGTCGCCTGATTGATTGTAACATATTGAAAACGATCAGTTCGGCAGCTGTCACCTCCACTCACACTCACTTGCACTCACTCGCACTCGCACTCACTTCCACTCACACTCATTGGCACTCACTCGCACTCGCACTCACTTCCACTCACACTCATTGGCACTCACTCGCACTCGCACTCACTTCCACTCACACTCACTGGTACTCACTCGCACTCGCACTCACTTGCACTCACACTCACAAGCACTCACTCGCACTCGCACTCACCTCCACTCACAGTCACTTGCACTCACTCGCACTCGCACTCACTTCCACTCACACTCATTGACACTCACTCGCACTCGCACTCACCTCCACTCAGACTCACTTGCACTCACTCGCACTCGCACTCACTTCCACTCACACTCATTGGCACTCACTCGCACTCGCACTCACTTCCACTCACACTCACTGGCACTCACTCGCACTCGAACTCACCTCCACTCACACTCACTTGCACTCACTCGCACTCGCACTCACTTCCACTCACACTCATTGGCACTCACTCGCACTCGCACTCACGTCTATGAAATGAGTGCGAGTGAGTGCACTCATGAGTGAGTGCGCCGACCTATGGTTATAAGGCGCTTTCGTGCTGCACCGAACATGGCCAAGGATTGCTCAGTCGATAGCGCGGCGGGCAAGCTTCGTTGTGCTTCGAGCGATCGTGGGTTCGATACCTGCCGGCTTTCTGAAATATTTTCTGCTTGCTTTGTTATTGTTTATGTAAATTTTACTGAATCATATCCGTTACGGTAGTGACGTATAGTGAAGCAGTAAAGCCCTGCTGGACCACGGCATAAAATACTTTCGTGTACAAAAAAGATTATCCAGCATTTCCAGCTTAGATTAGCACACCGAGTAGTGAATGGAATCGCATGACACCACCAAAGACGACCAAGCGTTCGCAAGGAGGCGCGACATTTCAAGTGATCAAACAGTGGGTGAACAAGGAAGGCCTCGAGGTAATTAAGCCCCACCGTAAGTCTAGCATTTCTTCTCCCTTAGCTGATCGCGACACAAGGACAATTATTCTCAGAAAGAGCTGGGACTGCAGTGTAAGGTACGTAACTATCTCCGCAATATAATAGGCTAAAAAAATCAACAGCCGGGCGAGAGTTGTGCGCAATTCTATATGGGCTTACCCATTACACTAAACCGCCTTTAGTTGTGAAAACTGTTGTGATGCCAGAGAACTTCTCCGGTGTATGAGTAAAGCACGGTTATAAGCAAAGATGAGAATATTACTAAGGCGACAAAAAAACGACGTCAACGTACAAGGAGCGGCGCCTCTCCCGTAAATGTTTGTTACATGTAGTGACGCCCATTAATTATGGGCACTATACTGCATGCTATAACAAACATCGATAACCAGCTCAATGTGCTGAGGCAACGTATAGCTGAGTAACTTCAAATCGGATGACAAGGTTCTTTCCTGTTGTGCAAGTACACGACATACAGTTACTGGATATTGAACTGTTAGTATATATATATATATATATATATGATGGAAAAGTAAAAGAAGGTAGAGAAATTGCATATTTACAATTTCCGTAACCTGAACGCGATGTTGAGACAATGGGGCGCAGGCCGGCCGCGTACTTTGCATATGCAAAGTGTTTCATGCAACTTGAGTCAAAATGAAAAAAAAACTATGCGAGTGTTGTGTAGCTGGGCAGAACCATTTGTTGTTTGTCGTCGCTTGAAAGGGCATGTACGAGTAGTTATATTTCGCATAATTAAGTACACTGAAAGTAATATTTAATTGATCTTTTGAATATTATACAGCTGGAGTAAAGGGAAAAATGCAGGCAGCTAAAACACCCAATCAAACCTTCTGATGCCCTCACCTGATAAACAAACGTTTTTACCGAGCCTGAATGGTAGAAAAGAAAAACGTGCCGCGATGGCAACCGCCGGCGTGTGTTCCACATAATGAGGGCATCCTGGTTTTTATGTATTTCTTACGGTGCACAAGACGGAATGCGATTGAGAACATTGTATAGGCTCTGAACACACATAACACATGCTTTGCAGAGGTTGTTCCATGATCATTTTTCGCCACTTCAGCATAG
This sequence comes from Hyalomma asiaticum, assembly GCA_013339685.2. NCBI lineage: Eukaryota > Metazoa > Arthropoda > Arachnida > Ixodida > Ixodidae > Hyalomma > Hyalomma asiaticum. The sequence continues at coordinate 340,460,745 of CM023481.1, read as the reverse complement.
TACGCGCATAAGGGAGTTCAAGCTCGATATTCTGTGAGATCCTGTACAGCTGTCGATGTCCCAGCAGCGGCTTGTACGCAAGTGATTGTAGCGACACCATTCCGGTCTCAGACAACGAAACTTTCCTGTATTTTGTAAGCATATAAGGCGCACTGGAAATGCATCCCGACATGACATGAGCCAGGGTTCACGAGAACGCTGATACGCGCAAGGACGGCTCGCAAGAACGAGCCTGCGAGGAAAGAGTGACGACAAACTGCAACTCGTTCTTACCAATAACTGGGTCCCTGAATGTCGCACCTATTTCTCACACACGCAATCTGCGACCGAAACACGACTGAAGCGTATACGTTGTTGTGCCTGCCCTCCCGACAGTAGCATATGCCAGCTAAACGAAGCAGCCCGCGCTGTCTTCTATATGTAGAGTAGGACATCTTTGACTGTGCGGTATATACTCATACTGCGTGGTAGAAACACCCGAACGTGTTTCAGAGAAATCGGGTTAAACCCGATTTCACCGCGAATTCCAGTGCCATCTATTACGCCGTTTTTTAAATGCTGTGCGGAGTTCGTGGGTGCACGCTTCCTACATAGCTACCCGAACCAAGCACGGGGAATTTACATCTTGTTCACTTAGCTCAACTCCAGTGGCGTATAGTTCACTTCACAGGCTGATAATTGTAAAATTTTATATCTTTGGCTTAAGCAGCAGGGGCTACAGGTTCAACATACAAGTGTAAACAACGCAAAAGATGAACATCGAAATGGTTCAACAAAAAACCCGATTTCTCCGCAAATATGACCTTGAATCCTTCAATAATAGCAAGAGAGTTTTATCGCCCCTACATGAAAAAAAAAAAAAGGCGTTGAAGCCTTATATGCGCTTTTAGCTAGCAAACAAAAAGCACTCTTAAACGGTTTACACTATTATGAAGCAACGCTGGTTCTATCAAGAGGTTTTTAAACGGGGCCAATTTATTGATCTTAAAATGGAGACAGGCAGACCAGTATTGAAGAACTGAGAATCTTGATCTTGTCTTGCTCTAGTGTCGTGACAGGACAGGCAGTTCAAATGGGAGGTTTGATTTCAATCGTTGATTGATCACTCCTAGGACGTCCTCTTCGTCCTTTTGCTCGTCTTTCCGACCCTGCTCCGATTGAAACTTCGAAGTGACGACGAGCTGCTCGGAGGCTTTCCTCTCTTCACGCGCCTTCCTTTCCGGCTCGAGGACGTGCGACTATGCGCACGGTGTCGCTTACCGCCACGCTTGGAGCGCGCAGTTGTTGCAGATGAAGAGCTACGAGATCGGTGGCGGCGGCGGCGGCTCTTGCTGCGCTTCTTTTTGCCATGGCTGCTCACCGACTCCGTAGTCGCACTTCCACTGCTCGTGCCTTTGCGGCTGCGACCGCTACGAGGAGTGTGGGATGAGCGCAGGCTTCTTCCCCGGCTACTGTTCCTCTCGACGCGCCGACGTTTCGGAGCGGCGCTAGCGGTAGAGTGTGCAATGCTGGACGGGGAGTGTGCATTCGTCGAACCCTTCTTGCGGCTTCTCTGTCTTACAGGAACGGCAGCCTCGGAGCTCGACCCGCTTTGGTTACTGGCCTCCGGCGCGTCCGCGGCCTTGCGCAACTTTCCTGCAGGAGACGTAGCCGTGGCCTTTGGTGCCGCCCGCTGCACCGAGTCGTCCTTGCGGGGTCTTCCCCGCGGCCGCTTAGAAGGCGAGGTGTCGTTTGAAGGACCGGCGCTGTTCTCTTCGGTTGTAGGCTGCCGTGTTACCTGTCTGCTCTTGGGAGGCTCAGGCTTTTCATCAGCCGCCTTCCTAGGCATGGTGTTTGGGGCCTCTGCTTCGCTCGACCGTGTGCTCGTGGTCTCTCGTGCTGCCTGCTGCCCTGCTCCGCGTCACCGCAGGCCGGCAAGCAAGCGCTAGCAGAGGATTCGGTAGAGCGGCACCAGGAGCGAGCAGCCCGGTCGGCTTGACAGCCGCTGCTGGGAGCTCGAGCACTGTTCGTGCCGCTGCGTCGCGTGCCGGATTATGATGATGATGATGATTGCGATGGTGTACCTTCATGAAATGGCCTGTATCCATGAAGGCAGATTCATCGGAGAACGTCTTGGGTGCTGCTCTTGTAAGTGATATATCCAGAAATTACAAAATAAATCATTATAAGGTGATAAGCTTGGTAATTTAGGGGTGCGGCATTTGTCCTATTCCAGGACTTCTGCACCCATGGGACTTAGTTCAGCTTGTAGGAGAGGGTAGGCCAGCCACAAGCTCAGCTTTAATTCTAGCACTGCACCAATAGTGGAAGCTGCCCAAGTTTTACGGTGGAAGCTTTTGTGGGCTCTTTAGAACGATCGAAATTGGTGGTGCTTGTTGCCGCCGTCGCCGTCGACACGGTGTGCGCAACCGCCGTCAGCTTGAAGTGGGAAAAAGGACGCTCCATGCCGGCGCGACATTAATCCCAGCTTAGCGGGAGTGATGCCAGTGCAACCCTCCCCTACTCTCACCACTTGGTTGGGCATCTTGCATTCTGAGCCACGGCTCTGATGTTGGGGGAGAGTAAGTGGCATCTACCCGTGGCAGTCACTATATGACTGAGTGTTTTGTGCTCTCAGCCACGACTCTGGTAACAAATAGCGTCTGGCAGGTCATTAGTCTGGGTGTTTCAGATAATGTGTCCAAAAATTCTACGAATACAGAAAAGGAGATATTTGCACATTTTTTTTGTCTTGTGCTCGGTTCATGGTGGCACGCACTCATGTGTACGTGATAATTTGAGTTGTAGTTAAGCAAAGGGCGCTAATTACTTTGAAACTCCGAGAGGTAGATGTTAAAACCTAAGTGAAGGATTGAAGTGACTTACTCAGGTAATATATTTACAATGTAACATTCCTAAAAGAGTAGGGCTGCTTATTTGTACTTATCTATTTCTACTTATCGATGAAATCTAGCTAATTGCACCCAGTAGCAGCAAATTGCGTTCAGTTTCACTTTCTTGTCTACAATCAGGCGGATTTCATCCATCTGAACAAATAGGCAGCTTGCGTTTTTACGAATATTTCAACGGGAGTGCATTCCCTGTATAAATACCTTACGTGCCTCTCTAGGTTTGAGTGTCTATGTCGTCTCTTATAAAAGTAATTACTGTAAGTTTTTTACTTAGTCTTGACATTTTCGAGCGTATATCTCCTTTCCTGTCCGTGGCACCATAAACGAAGCACTTCAGCAAAGAGTGCGCAAGCATATTCTTTTTTTTATTTGTAATTGTTTTGGACACCTTTTCCCCAAAACCCTGCATATTGGCAGCCGGCGGCAGTCCTCTCACGAATGTTGACGAGGAAACATATTACTACGATTAAGAACAGAAAGAATACGGCGAAGAATCAGGGTAAGAGGAGGAAGTGGAAAAATATGGAAGAGGAGAAGACGAAGGTGACGGCAACAAAGAGAAGGGAAGATGATGACGAAGAAGAAGATGAAGCCGAAGAGGCACACAATGTAATAGGATGAAGATTGAGGGAGAGAAGCACAATAAAGCAAGACTGGAAGAAAATAATGTGAGAGCACACAGGAAAACTAGCTTACGCTAGCTGCCACTGTGCAGCGTCCTCTGCGCAGGTCTGGGAGTTTTCGTGATCGACAGTACTGCGCTTTCTTTGTATACAATCATGTAGCAAAGAACTAAATTTGATAACTCCAGTAATATTGCTATTATGCAGTCCTGCTAAAGGTAACCAATATTAGCAGTTCTGACACAAACAGCCCACAGTTTAAGTAGAAGGATGCAGGAAGAAGAGAAGATTTCAGAGCATAGCGCTAAAGTCAAACAGAAAGAGGCCAACGTGCTATAACTCAAGGTTAGCCGTGAGTTTATTGTGGCTGGTTGTTGTATGCTTAATTCCACTTACACGTGGGTTGTCAATGCGTTACCTACTGGCAATACTGCGCACTCCTCCATGAAGACACTTGGACCGAGTGACTGTCACCTCCTGCGGCATCTTCACCTTCATAAATTACTTCAGCGCCTTCAATGTTTATAGTAACTTTTAATGTAACTTTACAATGTCTGTATAGACACCATTCTTTTTAAAGCCGCGAACAAGGGCAGCAGCGGAAATTGTGTGTAAGCTTAACGGCAGAAGGGGATAAATAATAATAGTGCATGGTGTATCTGCTGATGCTGGTGGGGCTTGAGGTGGGCAAGCGTTTCATCTGCCTTCTTAAGCCGGCGGCCATGTCCTCGAACAACTGAGGGTTGCGTCTTAGGACAGAACGCCGCCGCACTGTGCCTCCTAAGATGAGCAAGGTATGCGAATCGGTCGCACCTGTGGCAGCAGAGAACGGGCTCTCTTGCTCGAAGATGTCAGTAGAGGTACACAAAAGCAGATGCAGAAACCATTGAGTTTATGTTCGAAGGAGTTCAGAGGAGAGGCACACCCTCTGACGCGTCAAACGGGATGAATGTGCACGGCGCTCGCCGTGCCGAAGCGGATATCGAATTTCTTCCCCAAGTTAGCTGCGAAACGGTTGGAACAGAGCGACTCATTCTCTGCCGCGCCCCGGGTACTGGCGCCGATCGTCCATTGGGCTGCGCTTTGTAGGACCCAGAGGAACCATATCGACAATCTCGAGTGCTTACTATTATAACTTTCACATTCATTTCGCAGTACTGTTGTCTCTTCAATTGTTTATCACGTCCTCGCGCTTTCAACAGCTATAGTATAGCGTCTTCAGTTTAAATGCTATAGGCTCATCATAACAGTGGAACGACCGCATGCATATCATACCATAGAAATTCTTTCATTGAATTGCTTGTCTCAAGTATACTGAAATGTGATCCCCTGTGCGATAGCATTGACTTGGATGCATGAGTACTAATGTTCTTCTTCTTTTTTTTTTTTTTGCAGCGAAGTTGCTTCTGTAATAGCCAAGGAATGTGATTAGGGGTTTACCGGCATCGATATCGGTAACAGATGACATCAGATGCGAATGGTTCCCCGCATTCGGCGCTGCTTTGCCTCAAGAGTTTGTTATATTAACTCTGTGCTTCTTTGTTATCGTCGTTTTAGTGGATAGGAATGAGTATAAAACAGGTGGACACCAAAGAACACTATGAAATCATAACTTAACGTAGTCCTCTCAAATTCTTTCCTGTTTTCGTTGCGAGCACTGAGGACGCCTAAGGTTCGTTATAAAGAGAGGGCAACCTCGCAATGACAACACAACTGCGATTTCCGTGGATCCTCGCGAGAACGCCACTGTTGGTGTTACTACTGTTCATTGTTAAACTATGGCACAGTCATTCGTGATGGTTAGCTTTAAACCTCAGAACCATGCACTTTTTTTATGTGTTATGAAAGCTTGAGTTCAACGAAGGAAGTGTAAGGCAATATTGGTGCAACTACGAAGATGCACAAGTTGTTGAAGCTGGTGGCCGATTACAACAATATCCTCCTTGATAATCGCCTGTCAAGACACTGCGAAAACTGTGAAGCCGCCGTCGGCGAGGTTTCAAACTGCCGTTGCTAAGGGCGCCAGTGACGTAGATTGCAAGGGCGATTCCCCTACGCTCGGCTGCCGCGACGCTGGCCGTTGTTCATTGCTGCTTTAGTAGAACAATGATTCGGTGTGCAACCAGAACATCGTTTATAACACTCTAGGCCATCACGGGTGCATGAGACACGTTCCGGCCCTGTTGCAACGAGTCTAGCGATGTAGCGGGCTGCGATAAAATAACTGGGAAAAAAATTGGCAGATCCCACGTGCAATGGGAATTAAGAAAATGCGAAGCACGCATCAGGAACGTAAAATGGGTTTGCATTGTTGTCTCGCTATTGGCCGCGAGGCCCACCACTGCTGTGGTCGGCGCTGCGATCGTTTTGACGTCATAGGTAGGACGCCCCTTCCTACCTTGCTCGTTGCGCTGCGTAGCTCCCTTGTAAAACGTGACGTGCGGGTCAAATCGCGCATTTTAAATCTTTTGTTGTCTTAATTATCAGCGTGGAATGTTCGCTTCTGGGCATGGCAAGTTCATTATCGGTATGCAGAGCAGTATGCGACCATCTTTCGCGGTGTGGTAGCGAAAAAGATATTGTGTAAAGCCTAAAATTCCATGACGTACCTGTTTACATTCGTGATTTTCTTATCCCTACGTCTGAAAAGTTATTTGGTTACATGAAGAACGTCGTCTTTTCATATACATTCGCTTTAAAACAAATTAACATGCCGTTCTCATTGTTTATTTAATTCTGGCTCCGCCATTTTTTCCGTTAAAACTAAGTAATATTTCTGCCTGTGCGAATCTGGCGCGCCCTAATCGGCATGTACAGAACGAGCTCGTGCAAGTACTTGCTAGTGATAGCTGAAGCTTTTAGAAGTGCTGCCAAATTAGTCTCCTCATGTTAATTGTCGCTTTGTTTTACACGAAATTAATTGACATGCTTGGGCACGTAAACAAAACTTCCTTCGGAAAGCAGCCGCGAATTCTCGGACTGTTTGTCAATAATGTTCTTGATGCTGGAGAATGGCAGGCTAACTGTAAGCGAACAAAAGAAGAAAATAATAGGCCAGGTTTGCATTGAGACGCGCATGGCTTAACACACCGCAGCTCGTCGATTTGAAGTTAGACATGGTTCTTACATAGCCTTGCTATAGGTCTCACTTCGCAACCAATTTAGCCGTAGCGCAGTCAGCCTTGCCTCAATAAGTCCTAACTTAATTAATCTTGCATTAATTAACATTGGCTTAATTACGCAGGTCAGCTTGATAATACATATCTTAATTAGTATTAGCCTCAGTCTTGGTTTAATTAGGCATGACACTCAGTCAGCCTAACTAGGTCCGGCTTAGTTTTATTTGACATAGGCTTGTGTAATTAGTAATAAATTAATTAGGCTGCGTTTAATTATTCTTGGTTTCATTGGTCATAAGCTCTTAGGCTCGGGTTAATTATAATTACCTTATATAGATAAGACATCATTAATATTAGGTTAATTAGGCTTTGCATAGTTTAATACGATCGGTATAATTAGCTTTAGCTTAATTGAGCTAGCTTGAGTAGCATTAGCTTTAATAGGCTTGGCTTCATTAGTATTACTTTAATGAGACTAGTCGTAATGAGTCTTAGCTTAATTAGACCCAAATATGCTAGCTTATTTGGCCGTACGACAAGCTGATGCAAAAAGTAAACCTACCTACCGTAAAGAAAACGGCGGCGAGCCAGCACTCCTAAGCATGCTTGATAACGCGCCAGTCTGCCGATCATTCTCATATGCTGTCGACAGTGTGAGCGGGCCGCTTGCGCGGTGGTGTTCTGCCATATCCTGATTCAGTGGCACATTTTCTTCGCTGTTTCACTGTCACTTGCATTCGTTCAACACAGGACATGTGAAATGTGACGTCAGAAATATGTCATAATGAATCATCAGCATGTGCATAGTCTCATATGGCGTTGGCAATGGCTCATGATAGTAGCAACTCCTTACCTGGTATTGTCACCAGGGTCACGGAATCGTCGTTGATTGATTGATTTGTGGGGTTTAACGTCCCAAAACCAGTTCTGATCGTCGTATACTTGCCCCGATTATCGGTTCACTAAAATGCTTTTTTGGAGGACGGTCATCAAGCAGGGGGGAAACGCTCGCGGTGCCCACAACAAAAAGACCCGCGGTGGCATACACGCAGTAAATGTAGAGTTGTAGCAGACGACAAAACGCGGCATCCTATGAGTGACGTCAGAGCGTAGGTGGCGCGACAGTATGTCCTCGAGGCCAATACCGAGTTTGGTACATATGAAGTCAACGAAACGACCGCAGGAGCACCATGACTGTGGCATGTAAACCATGCCGCTCATACACGCATATCATGATTCTAACGTTATGACCTGTCATTTACGTTCGTCATGCAGTCGTGTTGTGCCATAGCAATTTTGGTATACATCCCATTAACGAAACGGCAGTATAGCGCCAGGACCGTGGCATGTAAATCATGCCACTCATGACATGCACGTCATGATTTTCATGTTATGACCTGTCATTTATGATAGTCATGCAGTCGTGTTGTGCCATAGCAATTTTCGCATGCATCCCATTAACGAAACGGCCAGGACAGCACCAGGACCGTGGCGCGTAAATCATGTCGCTCATGACATGCATGTCATTATTTTCATGTTATGACCTGTCATTTATGTTCCCCATGCAGTCATGTAGTGGCATACCAATTTTTGTAAACATCCCATTAGCGGAACGGCCAGGAGAGCACAAAATAGATAGATAGATAGATAGATAGATAGATAGATAGATAGATAGATAGATAGATAGATAGATAGATAGATAGATAGATAGATAGATAGATAGATAGATAGATACGGTCAAAGTCGCCGAAGTTCGCTAAGAAATGCTTCGCATTTAATACAAAACCCGAAAACGGACACCTTTATACACGCTCCCGTTCTTGGAATAGAAAGACGTGATAAAGAGCAAATGAGCGTACACCAGCCACTTCCTGCGGACGACGAACTTCTTGAGCTTGCCCGTGGGCAGCGGCAATGAGCTGGCGCCACGCTTGGGCACTACACTCAGCCAGTCGTGCTCCAGGCACTGTTCCGCAGACATCCGCTTCCTGAAGAGAATCACATTCCTAGAGGATGCGTCAAAATACGGCAAGTATACCACCGAGAAATATAAGTGGGTGCCTTCGATACCGAACTGCATGACATAGCTACACTCAATCTATACGAAGCTAAGTAACCTTTAAAAATATAGTTTCCAAGTAAAAACAGAAAATTTCTTAAAAATAAGACTGTCAGGTGAGGCGGACGTCCATGAGAGCTAAAATCAAGAAAATTAGCAATTGACTGCGCTGCGCGAATGGCAAAATATTTGATACGAAGCGAATTATAATGTTAATGCCGAGTGCAAATAAAATAATACTGGAATGTGTTTCGAATACCCCCAAGGTAAAGTATAAAAAATTGTGCTGAAAACATGGCAAAAAAAATAAAAACAAGAAAATCATATCTATTGCCCGACTAATAATGCCTACGCCCGCGATGTTGTTCTTAGCAAAAAAGGAGCAGTCCAAAAGAATAGTCGGAGAGAGGACTATGCAGTGTATTGTAGTTCTTATGCCGCTGGCTCGCCACGTAGGGGACGTCCACTCGAGAGGATACTGTGCTTGACAGAAAGCAAGATCGGGCGTTCTGCTTTCCTTAAGAAAAACCGATGGTCCTTGGTCCAACAGTGGGATTCCACCTTGGTATCTCTTGCACTCGACGCCGATACTCTACAAGAGCGCCACCACCGCGGTTGCTTTTCCTTGCACAAATATTAGACATATGCTAGTCGAAGGCAAGATCATGAAACGAGCTAATGGGAAGGAAAGGTAGTGCGAAGGGAAGGTAACGAATGGTCATTAAGGGCGACAGATTGGATTCCAAGGAAATGAAAGCGTGGCGGGAGGCGGCAGGATGATAGCTGGTCTGATTATATAAAAATGTTTGTGAAGACAACGTGGGCGCTGTTACGACATGACCATGTTAATTGGACAAAAATATGGAAGAGATTTTTGCCCTGCAGCAGGCGTAAAATAATTCTCTGATGAAACATTTTTCGATAAGAGTCTTACATATATATTAATGCACCGTCTGCAGATCAATTATAGACGACATATAGATATGCGGTCTATAGACAGGTAGCGTTAACTGTTCTAAAGGTACTCTATACAGATTACTTTATAGAATTTAGCAGATATGATGTTAATGCATCCCTTATAGAGCGCGTATGGTGAACCAGCTAGGGTACAGAAAGAAAGCGTTACACGTTTTCTTTATAGAGTTTTGTACAAATGACGCGTTTCTATAGACATATCTTTAGACTTCCGGCAGTGGACCTATGGAAAATATTCTATAGATGTCGAGTTCCTACTGAGTTCCTTTACACTCTATAGGAACTCATTAGGAGTTCTAAAAGGAATCTAAATCCATTATCGTGAAAGGATGTAAGTTCACGGTGTTTACGCAACCGAAGCTAATAACGACCCAATGCAGTCATCGTACGGACTGGTAGTACCGCGCGTGAGCTAGCGCCTAGTGCGCCGTGTTACTGCTTCGCTATTTCCTTTATTCCCTTTTTTTTTGCTAAACATTTCTTTTTCAGAATCACCTGTGAAATATAGCGCTTATATGTGTCCAGCTGGAGCACCAAAAAAAGACTTCAAATTCAAAACTATTCACTTTCCGTTTACCTTATAAATAGCTTCGCTAACACACTGTACCACCGCTGACGAAACTGCAAAAATTCGAATTTCCCACGAAAATGTACAAATATGACGAAAGGCTCACTCGAGTACAGTGTGCTTGCTGACACAGTGAGTGATGAGTGAGACAAGGCGAACTTTGGCGTACATGCAATATCTATTCAAATCTATATTGCAAAAGCGTTGATGCAGACGACATTTGCAAGTCGTTACGCTGAGCGGCCATCTAGCTCACGCAGCACGATGTGTAACGGTGGCAACAGTGTCCTCTTGACGACAACGAGACCGCAGGAGCATGCTCCCTACTGACTTGAGATTCGGAACCACGGCAGCTGCGCCATCCGCGGGCACATAGGTCAGCACACTGACCAAGGAAATGATGTTGCGACAGCATGCCTGGGACCTCCTGGTGCAGTTTCAGCGTTCGACGATGGTCCTGTCGGAAGGCCGCAGGATGCAGCCGTCAGCGAACTCCTGGAAAGCGCTTGGGGTGCCAGGATGCAGCCGTCAGCGAACTCCGGGACAGCGCGTGAAGTTCCAGGATGCAGCCGTCAGCTGACACCGGGACCACACGGGAGCAGCCAGGATGCAGCCGTCAGCGAATCGCCGCAAGGCACAGGAGGTCCCTTGGTACAGCCGACAGAGGGCCTCCGGACCGATAATCGGCTCGCAGGATGCAGCCGTGAGCGATTCCGCGGACCGTCCGCCGCGAGGTCCCGGATCCAGCCGTCAGCCGACACCCGAACTGCACAGCAGGTCCCAGGATGCGAATGTCAGCGAAACATCGGACCGTACGGGAGGTCCCGGATGTAGCCCTGAGCTGACCGCCGGACTGCACGGGAAGTCCCAGGACGCAGCCGTCAGCGAAACCTCGGAACGAAGGGGAGGTCCCGCATGTAGCCGTCAGCTGACACCCGAAGTGCACGGCAGGTCCCAGGATGCGAATGTCAGCGAAACATCGGACCGCACAGGAGGTCCCGGATGTAGCCCTCAACTGACCGCCGGACTGCATGGGAGGCCCGTGGACGCAACCGTCAGGGAAACCTCGAAACGGAAGGGAGGTCCAGAATGTACTTATACATACTTATCTATATGTATATATACAGGGCATGGCGGCGATGGTTACGAGAAAAGCCCCGTGCAAGTGTTCACGTGATTGCAATCGTAATAAAAAGAAAAGAGAAGTAGGTCCATGTTGCAGTATATCAGCGCGCCAGAGGTGTGTTTCCAATTCTGTGTTCTTCAAGTTCTACATTTAGGTCCGCTCTCATCCGATTCACTGAAAACGTCACGGAAACGCGCTTAAGAGGTCTACGGGGCCACTTTCCCGGCCACCATTTGCGGGCATGTGCCAACGGCTTTCATTGCAACATGTTTTCACATAGAAGCTGTATATAACTTGGCTGTTCGTCGGGCACTGTCCGCGGTGTTCGCAGAAAGTAGTGCGCTCGCTTCTGCTTTCGTGCTGGAATTTGCGCGCGCACTTCTTTTGCGCTCAACATCCCATTGCCATCAGCTCACTATAACGTGGTGGCGAGTATGCGATGAGATAGATTCGGCATTTGTGCACGCTATTCTTTCTTCTCTTTCGCTCCGTTAACGGATCGCTCGCATCAGAGTTGCGCAGACATGGAAGGAGTACGCGCCGTGCGTTCTCGCGAGGAACTGCTTGCGTGCGAGCAACGGCGTTGAGATCAAGCTGTACAAAGAGCTCGTCGTCGCCATGCAGATTACAAGGACCGGGACCCGAGAAAGAAAGCGTAAGCGACAAGGGCGGGCCAAGGATTCGAAGTAACGAGCCCGAGAAGGAGAGCGCATGCAAGCAATAACGACAAGCCGAAAATCCGGAATTCAGTCCTCGCGAATTGAAGTGTAAGCAACAACGCCGGGCTGAAGATGCCGAGGTCCGGGTCCACAAAACGGAGCAACGACAGCGGCATAGACTTGGCAGTGCGAATATCGACTGCCGTGTGTGTATGTGTGATCGTTAGAGGCTGGACCGCAACATGTCGCTCATCATTGGCATCCACTTCGAGGAGCAGCGACAAAACGCAGCCGCGGTGTTGTTACAGATAAATACGCATATCCGTTCACAGTGCGTTCCACACTCTGAAAGGATATGTGTATCCTTCCAGGCCTCCGCTCTTGCCCACACTCAACGCCGTCGAAGACCCATTCCATCGCAACTACCCCTCACGTGTGTACGGTGCCTGGCACATGGCAACGGACAGTTGTGTATAAACCGACAGGTGGTGAACGCGCTGATTAACGTGCAAGAGACGGTGCTGTCTTATAACAGCCTAACGTCACCGACGACGCTATAATCGAAGAGAACATTAAACTTCGCCGTCGCGTCAGAAGATGGATTAGTCAAGCAAACCAACGTGAAAGCGTGGTTATATGTTTTCTAGACAACACTCCGCTGTATCGACATTATCGCATTTAAGAAGATTTGACAAAATTGGACGCAATTCCAGATGGAGACGGTGTTGTTAGCGAAGACGTTGAAGATACTGCTGAGGTCAACAATGCCGTGCAGTTTGCTGCAGCCATGAATGCAGTGTGTCAAAAGGCGGTGTACGAAGACACGATCACTATGTATGTATAATACTCGGTCAGCTTTCTTTGCCTTCATAGTGCGTCGGCTCCGTTGCTAACCCTGCGCTGCTATATATATATATATATATATATATATATATATATATATATATATATATATATATATATATATATATATATATATATATATATATATATATATATATATATTGTTGTTGTTGTTGTTGTTATTTGGGGTTTAACGTCCCAAAACCAGCTCTGATTATGAGAGACGCCGTAGTTGAGGGCTCCGGAAATTTTGACCACCTGGGGTTCTTTAAAGGGCCCATGACAGCTATTTTTTTGTTGGAGACTTTTATGTTCTAATGAGTAGACAGTGTCTTGTAATCACGGCATGGAGTGGCAAATTCTCCAGCGCGAAGTCTAATTAGTCACAGCATCGTTAATTTTGTTCAATTTTAATGAAGCTTCGAAACGCGCGCCAAAAACTGCAAGAAACTAGCGCCGCGGGGCTAGCGCGGCGGCTGTCGGAAGTGAGCGCATGCACTGATCACTTGAGCTCAAGATTCGGTGACGTTGCGGAGAGCGCGAGCGCCAGACCAGTTCGCCACACTCGCTTTGCATCATAGCGTGTGTACAATGTACGCTTGAGCGACCAACACGGAGAGGAAGCAGAAAAATACGGCTTTTGGCGTGGCCTCCGCGATCGGCTGCGAGGGCCGATCTTGGAGTCTACGCTCGGAGGCCATAGCGCGGCGCGCCCGTGTGTCTCTGTGACGTCACGATATCAACTTACAAAAGTGAAACGTCACAGATGGCCCACAAAATACGTCACACTAGTGGCGATGTCGCGAGGTGCTGCAAGCTCGGATGAGCATTCCCGCCTACTTTGAAACCATATTAAAATTACTTAGAGGCGACGTTCGCCGCTAAAACTTGGTCAAGAATGCCTTCGTATGCAGGAAAGCCAATTAACGCAAGCATCTCGCGTTTGAAATTTCGGTGTCATGGGACCTTTAACGTGCACTGACATCGCACAGCACACGGGCCTCAACATTTCGCCTCCATCGAAATGCAGCCGCCGCAGCCGGGATTCGATCCCGCGACCCTCGGATCAGCAGCCGAGTACCATAGCCACTAGACCACCGTGGCGGGGCTATATATATATATATATATATATATATATATATATATATATATATATATATATATATATATATATATATATATATATAGTATTTTCAGATTGAAGTTCGATGGTCCGGTCCAATGTATACGTTGAAAAGAGAGACACACGTTCAAAATTCTTGTTTATATGAACGTTTCGGCCGGCCCACCGGCCTTCGTCACAAGAGGTGAGCCAAGGCGACATCGTAAGCAAACGTTTAGCAGGCAAGCATCTATTTGTCGTACATCCCACCTTTTGTTATCAGCTTCTAGGTACCTAGGGACAGAATGTATAGGGATTTTCGACAGTGGCGCCGTCACTTGTTGGCGGGTAACCGACCGAACCACCGAGTCAGGTGTTATCTGACCAAGTACCGAGACCGAGCGACCGAGAAGACACGCGGCCGTGCCGCCGTGCCATGGAGCGTGCACATCTCGGAACACGGCTCCAGTGCTTGTGCGTTTCGTCAACGTAGTCCGGTGCCCCGTAGCGAGTTCGCCTTATCTATGAACATCGAGGGCGAAGATTGTGATGTGCTGCCTTTCCACGTAACTCTAGCCGAGTTATAAGTAGGTCCCGTGCCGATCCCATGCCTATCGCGCGTGTCTAGAGCGGCCGTGCTGACCGCGCGTCGTACAGCTTCATTGGGGCTCTGACAGCCTAGGTAGCGAGCTTTGGTTACCCTTGCCTACTTTGCCGTGGCCACCTTTGACAGATCGACGACTTCGTATGACACGTAATAATCCCCGTTATTCGGAGCTTTGCGCTGTTACGTGCTCTGTCGCATGTAATAGCCAGAATTTTCATTTGTGACACCTACAGTAGATAAGTAAAGCATGCAAAATTTAATTTGTGGGACAAAGAACATGACGAGAGCTACATATATATTGAATTCAGTTGCACGTTGAGTCTTTCATGTATGTGCCCCTTTTGTAAATGTAGCTTTCATCATGCAGTTTTTGCTCTTTGTCCCACAAATGTTGCATCGACTAGCCCAACGATTCATGCTCCTACATGCAAGAGTGGCCTGACAAATTGGAATCCTTGTTGCAGAAGATTGCATTTTCAGCACACATACCACTGCATGCTTGTTTTGGGGGCATTGTAAATCAGGCTGCAAATTCTGTTAATGGTAAATGTAGCTCTGTGCTTCTCTTTATTTCAGGATTTCCCATCTAGAGAGACAAAATGGAAGGGCAGACCCAATGGGCAGCAGTTGTACAGCTTCAAGAAAGTGGCAATGTACACCAGGGGCTGTTAATCGTCTTTATTACCAGCACTTTGGAAAATATATGCTCCCGTTATCATTGGTAGTGGTGAAAGAAGAGGCGCCTTCAAAATAAGCCATTGCTGCAAGAGAGAAAGGTGGCAGGGTTTGAGTGACATTTGTACCAAAGTTCATGGTGATGGCTGCTGTTAATTTCCTTCATTTATATTTCATACCACTTCTGGCTACAGCATAGCACTGTGTTAGCGAACACTGCCTAAACATGTACTGCTGCACCTACTAACTTACCCATCAGCATTACCATGAAACCCAAGACTTTCTTCACATGTGGCAGTGCCCTTCCAAAGTGACACAGCGTGTGTTAAAATGCACTTGCTCAAAACGACACTGTAGTTTTCTAGTTGTGTACAGGGGTATAACACAATTAGTACAATCTGCATGTATGCACTGTACCTTGAAAATCTTAAAAGCATATTTGCCGTTGCTGTCCAAGGATGTCAATAAGAGTTTGATTTGTCTTTGCCAGCCATTCAGTCTTAATTAATGACTGTCTTCAAAAGTTTGTACTAGTTGTATTACCAGCATCTGAGCAGCGAATTGCCCCATAGTCACGCTGTCTCCCTCTGCTCGTGTCAAGAGTGAGCAGGAAACATTACGTGAGCCGTCCTCCACTTTCGTCATTATCTGTGACTAGTACTGCAGTGTGTTGGAAAAGATACTGCAGAAGTGGGGGGACCTTGCGGGTAGAAATGAGCAATGGCTTTAAATATTGCCACAACCATATTGCCATGCACATGTACAGGGCCTTGGTCATATTAAAGCAATACGGATATTATAGCCATGCGAAAAGACGAAGGTGTTGACATGGCCATGGTGGAAGCACACTAATGCGGTTAAATGCAACAGAGGATTAAATTCGTGCATGAGACCTTGCAAATACTGGATAATTGATAAGATGGTTTTGGACAATGTGTGTGGCATGAAGTAATACCAGTGCCTTGAGTGTGATAATCTAATAAATCGGTAGAGAATACCAGACAGCAACCAAAATCTTTACCATTTTCTCAATGAGCCCCTCAACAGGCCTGGCCATTTTGAGGTGACAAGTACATGGCACATTCGTGTTCATATCTGCCTAGAACTCCATCGTTACATGCTGTGGAAGGTGCTCAAATTTCAGACTGAGTGCTGTTTACCCTCCCCTTGCAAGCATCATGCACCAAATGGTGGACGATGATGCCACGCACCGTGCGCCGCACGCCATGTCACCACAGTGCGCCTGTGTCGCTACAAACCGTCACACTTGTTCAGATCATGCAGTGGCTGCTCGAATCAGTTGGGAGGCACCTGGCTTCTTCGAGAGGATGACCAACTGCGGGCACAATAGCAAGCACATTTAGTCTTTTTTTTTCCCTTGCTTCACCACACAGCATCGCCACGTGTCGTATTGGCAGTGATTCGCCTCCCAATATCCTGGTGTAGTGCCGCATCAAACATTTTTACCTCTGATAATAATGATCCAATTTAAAAAGTTCTTGCAGTAGGTACCCCCCCCCCCCCCAATGGGGCACGTAAGAAACCCCAGCGTTCAAACTGAAATGTGCCGTGCAAACTAAAAGATGTGTGCTGCTGCATCGTCAGTGCATATACGTGTTGCAATATTCTTGTACCACTTGAGTTTTTTTCAAGGAATGGCTTCGCTGTTATTTCATGCATCCAGACTTCCTGTCATCTGCACGATTACATTTTATAAAACCTAGCTCTGAAATTCTCTGGCACTATGGCAAAGCGTCATTGTGCTAGGGCACAGCATAGGTAGTGGTCTGGTATTTCTTGTGACAAAATATTACTAACTACTCCTTTACACAAAGATATGTGTATTTGTTTTAAGCTAGCAATGCATGGTCATTTGTAGTTACACAAGTTTTATTCTCTCAGTGCCAGTGCTAGAGAGTTAATGTACATCACTACAGCATTTATTTTCAACTTGACAGAGGGATGACTCATTGAAGATGTACTTTTCTTTCAGAGATGGCATAATTTGCAGGGACCTTTTTCCAGGTGGCAAGAGAGTTGAATATTGTTATGGAGATCTCCACACGGGTGAAGGTTCACCATGCCACTGTACAGGACACACCTGCAATGTTCTCTCAAAGTGTTGGGCAAAGAATATCTTGCATTGCAATGATACTCACAAGCCTTAGTCTGGCTGGCTTTTCTGAAATAGGAAATTAAACGTCATTATTTACAGCATACAATGATTCGTGATATTCTACTTGATCACAGGCGTCCTGAACCTCAAAAGAGGCTTTAACATGCTTATCCAAGCATGGCTGACATGTTCCAGCTGGAACACAATAGAATGTAGCGGCAGTGATCTCTCAACCATGAAGTGCTCCATTTTGCTGAGCATTGATCCATTAACCCTACATTATGCCGGCTGATTATTTACTGCGCAGGCTGATATGGGCACGTTACAAGGGCTGAACTTGGTAACAACAATGTCCACTGCCCCTGCGTTTGTCATTAACAGCCATTGCTTACAATGATAAACTCCATGCCTGTGCAGATTTGAACCCAGCCGAATAGGTGCAGTCCACACATGGGACAACTTAGGACAACTTGATTTGTGTCTTTTGAAAAATTTAGCATTGTGTAAACATGAAACAACTAGCCCAAGCCTCGGCCCTAGCAATTTCCAAGGAAATTAAAGATGGCTGCACAATTTTTTAAAAACATTTTCACCACGTTCCTCGCAGCTTGCTCTGAGCAAAGTGCCAATAACACCACCTCTAGGCATGCACCTTTGAACAACTATCGGCAAGGCACTGCATTCTGCATGGTAACAGTGCTGTGTCACAAAGTTGCAAAGCATGTTGTAATCCTGTTTTCAGGTGACACAGAAAGAACGTTTGCTCACAAAAAAGCAAGCAGTTTGTCGTGTTGTTCTTGTAGATGGTGAACCCAGGACCACTGTCTGGCCTACTAAAAGTTCGTTATATAAGCAGCTTTGAGTGAGTCAATAGGAGTGCAATGCCAGGCATGCTCTGGAAACCACGGGCCTCCGGACTGCGGGCTCACTGGTCGCTTGAGCTAACCTTCGTTCACTCCTGCCGGTAATATCATTCATAACCACGTCCTCCTGCTCCACAACGACTCGCAGTGATTTTGCTCAAGCCCAATTTGCGAGAAAAGAAATTATTCCCTCTGGTTGATCAGCCGGCACCAGTGGGAAGTCTCGCTCAGACAGAACCGAATGTTAAATCAGTAGCTATTGATATACACGCTAAACATGTCGACCGGTCGTGCTTAAACACCTAGCACAACAGAACGAGAGGCACACACACGATCGCTACACTCGCAGCTAATTTCTCCCCAGCTATCTATCGTCAGTGTGCCCCAACACCAGGCTCCGGAGTCGCAATAGAATGATAGCATGGCTGATGTCAAGTGCTCTCGCTCGTACAGGGCAAAGATCCAAATAAAGAGTGAACATTACTTACGTGTTGTGGCAAGGAGGCACATCGCGGCGTACATAGCGAAGTCGCTACGGGCAAGCACTTCGCATACTACGCGGCTAAATGCCGATAAAGCTGAACGACGCGCGATCGGCATCGGTCGCCGTACAAAGAGCAACCCGTCGTCAGCGACTCACGGCAAGTTTACAGCAGAAGCGGCCAACCCTGGCCAAAATTAATGCGCACATGGACGACGCGGGCGTTCGCAAGCGCGCAAGAGAAATTCTAGTACGCTAAAGCGCCGCCAACAAGTGACGACGCCACTGTCGAAAATCCCTAGACATTCTGTCCCTAGGTACCTAGAAGCTCATAACAAAAGGTGGGATGTACGACAAATAGATGCTTGCGTTTAGCAGAAAACGTGTGTCTCTCTTTTCAACCCTATATATATATATATATATATATATATATATATATATATATATATATACGGCGGTCCACACTACCTCGCCGCCTTCACAGTGAGTTTAGACTTCGTGGCACGTGCAAGCAATCGTTAGCCAAGAGAAAATTAACAGTGATGTTCAATAAACGTCTATTGCTGCCAAATGCTTCTCTTCGTTGGGGAGTCGAGTGTCGTCACCAGTGCACTCCTCTTTGATAATGACTATGCGGAGGCCACGGGGTACATACTCGGAGTTGTGCACAAGAGGTGAGCCAAGGCGACATCGTAAGCAAACGTTTAGCAGAAAACTTACACAGCTTCGCTTAGCGATCATGTCCACGGAGTGGACGGGTCGAACGCAATAGCGTAGCTGCGTAAGCCTGGCATAACTCCGCGTGGTGTGCGCTAGAACATCGCCCACCTGCCCACGGATGTGGGGCGATGATGATGATGATGATGATGATGATGATGATGATGATCCTTCAAATATGGGGCATTTGTACACGGACTTCTTCTTTTGCACTTGTGCCCTCGACCCACTATACTATACAGAAAGCGGGTATGTGCCAACACCTCCTAACATATCACAGCCGTGCATATGGTGTAAAACAGCATGGAGGTGGGGAAGGGGAGTGAGTGGGAGTGATGTGAAGGTGAGGAGGAAGTAAACGAGAAGCGCAGAGGGCAAGGCATGACATAGCCCTGTGTAGACCTATTCCCTGTTCGGAAACAGTGGTAGGCACCGGCGATATAACGAAGGCTTATAGCGACCGCGACCCTACGCGGCCCTGCATGGTCGCGCCACCGCCGCCTCCGAGCACCGGGCGTCGGAGCGCCGACGGTGCGTTTACTACAGTTTGCAAGGAGCAACCACGTGAGATGAAGTTGCAGTAGCTCTGTAGGAAATATTCAGTGAATGTAGAAAAGAGTGCATCGACGCCCAGCTATGACAAGATGTGAGGAACTGATTCAAACGACAAGGATGTGAATGATCGGGAGCCATCTTGTCGGCGTCGCTTCAAGGGCAACTCCGGCGACTTTTTAATGTGCACAGATCTCAATAAAATTGTGAATATATATTCTCCTCGGTACTGTAATAATATATGCCAAGTCAGGCGAATGTAGGTCATTTAGTTTTCCTGTAAATGAATTTCAAATTGTAAATGAATTTCACCCTGTGTTTCTGACTTCATCACCTCCGCGCGGCCTACCTGAGCCATCGCGCCTTCAAAAGCAAAACGGCGGTACTTCAGCACTCAAATCGTCGATGTCATGACCAGAAAAGCTGGCATAACTCCATATATCATCGGATGACCTCGCCACTGCATGCCATTTCTTTGGCGCCAGTTCCATATTTCTGGTGACGGGAAGGTTGTGACGTCACCACACACGCTGCACGAAGCGTCTACTCGTTTCGGTTTCGGTTTGAAGACGACTTTCAATTGCTCATTTAAAATTATTGGTACGTTTCTGAGCAAACTGAAGCACCGTGGCGGTTTCCTGTACGCTCAGTTGCCATTGTGAACGGGTAGTGTCCTGAAAGAACGTGGCAAGTTACAACTGCCGCTAGTTAGTTCGTGCAGTCCGACAATCGAAAAAATGTAAAGCGCATCACAACCACTATAGTATTGCGCAAGACACTTTTACTATGTATGCTATATAATCGGAGCCGCAAGCGATTTGTAAAAGCATCGCTGTTATTTGGTTTTCGCGCATGCCTACGTTAAGTTAACCTCTGATATATTTATTTTACACGAGTGACTAAAAATCCGTCACACGCGTCGAGAACTTCTACAATGCAATAAAACACGGCGACCGCGATTAATTCTGCAATATGACAGTGTGCTGCTCTAATAGGTAGATTTAGTATTGCGGAAAATTTTTGCGTTAGCGCTTGCGAGTCACGCTCGCTAAATTTTTGCGGAGTGCTATTCGATAGCGTTCCATAGCTCTTTAGTATAGCGCGAGACGACGACGCGCCGCAAAACGCAAGGCACGCAAACCTTCGCTGCGCCATCTAAACGCGAACAGTGAAAGCGTCAAAACCGTCGGCCGTTGTTAGTAACTTAAAAAGCAACGCAAGCGCAAAAAGATTTATTAAAAAGAACATCGTGCAATAATAATTGCACAAGTGTTGCTGTAGTGTGACGAGGCAGAGTTTCGCTTTCGTTGTTCATGTGTAATGTGGTCAAACTAGAATCCACAGCGAAAAGATTGTTGTCTTGTCGAAGCGAAAACCAGCAACACGATTTATTGTGAATCAGCTAGTCCCACAACGCAGCAAGACGACACGTACGATAGATGCGAAACGGGCAGCCGTCAGTTGTAGGCTGGTTGTAGGGAGCCGCCATGTTCTTCGCGCTAAACAAACTTAGCGAGCGTTTTGCGTCTCCGCTAAATTCGGAAAATAGCGAGCGATCGCTAAACGCAAAGCTGGAATAGCGTGCGGACGCATGCGCAGTCTGACCCCGCTAAATTTTAGCGTTTAGCGGGGCGCAACTTAAGCTGCACTAAAACTCTCTAATGTGGCGTGCGCTTTCCGGAAAGTGTCATCGCTCTGTGTCTACGCTATATTGTTTATGCCAAGAGACTTCGTGTGGAACATTGCACTTCACAATCTTATGGCAATGACACTTCTCTCAGATGAAACGGGCTACACTAACTGCTAAATAACACACAAGCTTAGCTATGACGAAATCATTTGCTCAGCCGGTGAGCCAGCGTCACGGATCGTCCCGTTTTTTAAGATGGTCCTCATCACAATATCGATAAAAATATATTGCACATGTCTCGTTCGTTGCAGCACAACCAACCGCAACACAGAGAACTAGCTAACCGATTTTTTTTCTTTGTTGCACGGCAGCAAGCAGCCCCCCCACCCCCCCATTATTTCTTTAATAGCAAAAACACAGCGGAATACAGGTATGCGGTACGCGCGATGCCTACCGCGCGAAACTAAAACGCCGATGACAGCGCCACCGCATCTTCGTGGCGTAGGCAGGTGGAGTAGATCGATGGTACGGTAGAGTTTATGCGCCAGAGAAAGTGGGTATCTGCCAAGCAGCTCTTAGCATAGTATAGCACGCATAGTATATACATAGTTTGCACGCGCGTCACTTCCGGCGGCTTCAGCGGCTCCGTCCGCCATTGCTAGGTACAAGCCGGTCTGGTTGACGTACGGACGGCCGTGTACGCGCTTCCTTGTGTTCGTTGTTTCGTTCGCAATAATGCGCATATGCCCAATATTGGGTTGCCGATGGACAAGCAAAGGTACTACACTGACGACTCTATGTCCTTTAAGCGCTTGGAATGCGTGCGGAAGCATTTGGCTGGTGTTGACTGCTGTCCCGAAAGGCGCGGGTTCGACGCATACCCCCGGCCGCGGCGGATCTCAGTTAGGTGGAGCCGAAGACTCGTGCACTGTCTGTTATTAGTGCGTGTCAAAGGACTCCAAGCAGGTGAATTTTCCGGAATTCTCTGCTACAGAGCATGCCTCGTATCACATCGCGCTTTTGGCACGTAACACGCTAGGAATTTTTATTTGACCGAGAGCCACACATTGTGTCTTCGTGTTCTCACGAATAGTACGAATGTGCGAGCGTGCTTTTTGCACCTGTATGAGAGATGCAGTGCTTTTCTGAAGCTTAACGTATGTTAGATTATGCACCAAGGGACCTACATGACCGCTCCTTGAGCCGGTCATGTATAGGCTCCCTACTATGCACCGCGCTTTCGCGCCGATACCGGAGCCTGTGGCAGTCGCGAAGATGATGGTAAAAAGGGGAAAAGTTTTGTTTGGACAGTCACTTTCTCGCAAGGCTTTATATTGCCGCGTAAAATGGTTTCTGCACTAATGTGCAACCGCAACTTTAGTTAATTATGTAAGACAACTAGAAACGTTGCGCTGTGTTTACATTTGATGTGCATGCAGTCGCGGAAAGATGAACAGGCGCTACATCTGCTAAAGTGGCAAATCGCCTATGCTTGGAAGGGGAACCGCAAAATATAAAGGAGATATCCTGGTGTCATTCACCCTTAGCGGTGCGAAATGATGAATTCTTGTTTTTGCCTCACCTCGCGGAGTACGACGACGGGCTTCGACTGGAGTCACATGTTGCAAATAGCACTGCAGCAGTTAATTGCCTCCAGAAGCACTCAGTTGCTGGTGCGCCGAGCGGTTTATAGGCGTTTCTCGGTTACAAGTCTAAGTAGCCGGTCGACAAAACCAGCTAACTGATTATGTCCACCTGAGCCGAAGCGGGCATCACTGTAGCTTCACATCTGCAGTCACATCAGCGTCGCGTGCGAGGGGTCGTCGTCGTCTCGTGCCGTTCCTGCTCTGTGCCGGCAAGGTCATTGTAGTACGCAGGGCAAAACTCGAAACGCCCTTCGGCGTCGCCACGCTTAAACCGCCCTGCACGGTTGTCAGAAGCGCGTTACACTGCACGGAGAACAAGCAGGCGACCCAAACGAGGTACCTAGCTATGGCGGACGGAAAACGCAGACGACTGACGTGACGTCACGTGCAAACTATGTATAGTGTACTGAGGTGAGGAGGAGGGAAAGCAGGAGAGAGAGAGAGAGGTCAAAACATAGAGAGAAAAAGATCACAGTGAAATGAAACAAGATGACGTAGAAATAGATAAAGAAAGCTGAAAGAGATAAAAATTCGTTAAATAAACGCAATGAACAAACCACACATGTAAAATTACTCTTTAATTCAAAACATTATTGGCCAATCCCCTGCACTGGGTGTGTGCCAACTTACAGAGGAGAAGAAGAAGAAAAAAGAATTGCACAGGCGTCGCACTGGCTCCAGTTTTTTTAATTATCGTCTTCGGTTATAGAAACAACCACCGATGCACTTGGCCAGCACAAAACGTTTCCAATTCAGAAAATGTAGTGAAGCTAGAACTCGTGGTTTGGGTGTTGGCCTACGGTTTTCGCGCCATCCAGCCATCCTCTTCCAAAAATACAGCGCATGACCCCTTAATGTCTCCACTACTAAACGCGGAGTGCCGAACCGGATTGTCGCCCAAAAGGACCTTGAGGAACGCACGAAGTGAAATACGTTCGTGCTGTTTATGCAACCGGAGCTAACAACGACCCGTTGCAGTGATCGCACGGAGTGGCAGTATACTGCGTGTTTGCTAGTGCCGAGTGCACCATATTGTTGTTTCGCTCTTTCTTTAATCCCTTTTTTGATAAAACATGTTTTTTTTTCATAATTAGCTATGAAATATAGCGCTTAGACGTGTCGCGCTGGAGCACCCAAAACGGCAGGCAATTCGCAACAATTCTGACTTCTCGTTAACCTTAGAAGAAGCTTCTTAACACACTGTGGTACCGCTGATGTAATTGAAAAATTGAACTTTGAGGCCAAAATGTACAATCATGACGAAATGCTCACTCGGCTGCAGTGTGGTTGTTGACAGTGTGAGTGGTGAGTGAGACTAGGCGACCTTTCGCGTGCGTACATTATTTATCCACATACATTACGAAAGCGTTGATGTAGTCGGCCTTTACAAGCCGCTACGCTGAGCGGACAACTAGCTCACGCAGAATGATGCGTAACGGCGGCGACAGGGTCGTCTGGCCTCCAGCCAGACTCCAGGAATGTGCTCTCCACGGAGTTGAGGGTCCGAACCACGCCTGCTGCGTCATCCGTGGTCACATCAGTCGGCACACTAACTAAGGAAAAGATGTTGCAGCGGCATGTCCCGTGAACTCCTGGTGCTGGGGCAGCGTACGACGCTGGTCCTTACGGGAGGTTCCAGCATGCAACCGCCAGCTGACACCTGTACAACACGGGATCAGCCTGGATGCGCCTTCAAGGAATCCTCGGAAAGCGCAGAAGGCCCCAGGACAGAGCCGACAGCATGCCTACGGAACGATCGTGGGCTTCCAGGATGCAGCAGTCAGCGAAACCTCGGACCGCACAGGAGGTCCCGGACGTAGGCGTCAGCTGAGTCCTGGGCTGCACGGGATGCCCTAGGATGCCGTCGTAAGGGAACACCGAAATGGCACAGGAGCTCCGAGGACATACAGCCGTTCGCGAATCCCCGGACCTCACGGACGCTCTCAGGATAAGGTAGTCAGAACGCTCGGATGGTGTCGGAGGACCCATGGTACAGCGATGAGGACTCCCAGACGGCACCTGAGATTCAAAGATGCAGTCGTTGACCAGAAACCCTGGAGTGCTCGCGATGGTCCTCCGGGCGGCGTAGTCCCGTGGGAGGCCTTGCTGGACTTTTGTCGATGCCCAGAAGACCATCAAGCTCGACGCCGGATGCATTGGAGACACCAGGCGTCCTTGGCGGAGAGGCCATACGATGGACATACTGCTTCCACTCATCAAGTTCTTGCCTCGTCTCGGGTCCTGGGCTGGTCCACTTCTTCCTCGGCTGCTTCAGTCTG
Organism: Hyalomma asiaticum; assembly: GCA_013339685.2. NCBI lineage: Eukaryota > Metazoa > Arthropoda > Arachnida > Ixodida > Ixodidae > Hyalomma > Hyalomma asiaticum. The sequence goes on along the minus strand of CM023481.1, from coordinate 340,435,214 downwards.
GCGCGCTGGCTCGTGGCGCGTGAAGTGGCTGAATGCTTGTCTCCTCGTTTTTTGTTGTCTTAACGCGTAGACGACAAGGGTAGGCAAAAATACTGCGTAGAAGTAATTAAATGAATCACTAATTACTTTTCTAAGTTTTTTGATATGTAGTTGCATTAGATTACAACTTAGAGCGTGCCGAAGACAGTGATGCTACATTACTATTACTTTAGCATGGTAATTAGATTACTTTGAAATTACTTTAACAAATGTTCGTCGTTCGTACGTATATATTTACTTCCATTTACAGCGCATATACATTGAAATTTCAGAAACTTAATCTTTATTGCATTGCAGAAGGAGATGCGAATCGAAGTAAACGTCGGAAATGTGTTCCAGTTTTCGGTGATCTTAATAGAAATATGGTCAGGGGGCAGACGGGGTGAGGTGTGCGTGTGAGAAGGGGGGGGGGTGGGGGGGGGGAGAAGCTATGGCTGTTTTGTATGACAAAAGCCCTTTTTTATACGGGGGACATGACAACGAGTTTGAAATTTCTACATACCATTGCTAAGATGTCCGACAGTCAGCAGTGAGTGAAGCCGTCTCGCAGGGCGCTTCGAGCGCTATGTTCTTCCAGTGACATTATTCAAGACATCTAGTTCGCATGCTCCGGAGCTTTTTTGTGGCCCTGCCTAGTTTCCAGGCTTGAGGTTCTGGCAACTTAGATCAACTTCTGTTCGATGTTTTCGCATCATGTTCGGCCAAGTTTTTTTGCCATGAGGAAAGCGGACACTGCTTTCTAGTAAGAAGTGAGCGGGAAACTTTATGAGCAACTGTCTTGAAATTAGTCACTTGAAAAAATTCATTGCATTACTAAATTAACAGCCCCCAAAGTTAGTTCTCACTCACAACAGCAAAAAGCGATTTAATAAGTAATGAGACAACTGTCTCGAAATTCCTCGTTTGAACACTTTGCATTATTAAATTACCGGCCTCCCCAGACAGTTCATTACATCACTACAGCACAAAGTAAGGCAATTGCTATAATGGCATTACTGCCATGTCTGGGGCTGACCCACTACGGTCGGGTCGTCAGGAAGCCAGTCGGGCCTCCTTGCGTACTCTTCGCCTTTCGCAGCCCCATCGCTACAGACATATGGGGCAGCCGAACGCCGACAATATCAAAGAACGCGTGTGCTCGCCCAACTTTCAAACAACGTACTTAATTTTGGCAAGTTGGGTTACTTGACGTGCACTTAAATCCAGCAGTCGAGGGCTTCCTATTTTTCGGTCACAGGTGAGAGTCGTACCCATGACCTCGCAGTCAGTATGAGAGCACTGTGACTCGTACCGTCAATTAATATGATAACAAGGCTTCGTGTGTTATCACTTCGACGGTGGCAGCAAGAGCGGCTCCTTTAGGTCCCGTCGATTATGTGCTTGAAGAATTGCGACCCATATATGGTGATTTTTGGGAATGCATGGAAGGACCACAAGTCTGCAGTTTGGCCTGCAGTTTGGCCGCCACAACTCTGCAGTTACCAGCTACAAAGCGGGTAACCTGTCTGCTTTGTCCCTTTGTTTTTTCCCGCTTCGCAGGCACGAATCGATTCCAACTATAGCCAGGTAGCTGTGTTGAATATGAATGATTTGACTTATATTGAAGCACATCATGAATAGACTATAAGAAGGTCGGTTTAGCCGCACTATCATTTAGAATCTCTCTCACACACACACACACACACACACACACACACACACACACACACACACACACACACACACACACAGGTGTGCGTGCGCAGGGTTTTCCTTTAGGGAAACTCCCCCTTACTCCTTAGTAGAATGTATATGCTTAAAGGGTGCAGAGGCCTTGCACATCTTTTGCACATAGAAATTGCCGCCAGTCAGTCGTGGAAGCTCGCGTCAACACGTGAGCCAAATATTATTGGGCTGCATGCATCAGAGAATTTACAATTTGGTGCACAAATACAGCGGGACGTCGCCTATTATACTTTTCTTTTAAGAGCGGAGCACTTTTAGCCGAACGTTGTTACGTGCGAGCAGGCAACTATCATCATCATGAAATATATGCGCGTGCATCTCTATGAAATGCACGCTATTTGCGCGCTCACTTTTTGCTTCTCTTGCCTTCATGTACTCAGCGCACTACTATTACCCTCGAGGACGTACCGTGGCGCCATCTGCCGAAGGTTCTCCGTGACGTAGAAAACGACATCACGTGATACCGGCCGCGAAGTGTACGGCATGTACAATGACGCAGCCCGTTGGGACACGGTTTTTTTCGTGTCGCAATCACTGCCTGTGTGTGCCTTAGCTGCAAAACAATTTGTTGTACAGGTCAGCAAAGTGTTTTGCGGGCGAACAAGAGGCATCGCCGCGCCGTCCACGCTCGTAGGAGGGTGTGCACGCGGTGCTATGCACGACGAAAGTAACGAGGCCGCTCGCGTAAAAGGTGATCAAGAAATTTTGTTAGCTATCACTGGAAATACTAAGACATCCTGCGTACAATTTCTTACCCAAGCGCGGATACGCGCTATTATCTCATGCACTTGCGCAGACGGCGCGCCGGCGATAGGTGACATTTCGATTTGCGTTGTCAGCGATGTGCGGTTCACGGCATACCTCACCATTCTTTCGCCCTAGCATTGGGCGCGTAATTAACGTGCGATATATATATATATATATATATATATATATATATATATATATATATATATATATATATATATATATATATATATATATATATATATATATATATATATATATATATATATATATATATATAGCAGTCATGGTGGTGAATAGGCCGGAGGCTTGAAGGCAGAGATGAGTAGTAGACCCTCGGAATTGGCAGCAAAAATGCGGAAAGCGTTTATTCAACGTTTCAGCCGGAGACCGGCCTTCATCAGGAATGCCTATGGTTGTATTTCCGCTTCTATTTATATCTATCTGAGAGAGATTTTCATAGAAGAGGGAGGAAGAAAAACATGAAAAAAGAAAGAATAAGAAAAGAAAGAACAGGAAAGATCTATAGTCGCGGACAACTTTTCTTGGCAATGAAGGGAAAGCTACGGGGGCGGAGCTACTGCACATGTACTCCTCTGCGATGTAGTCCGGTTCGGTGCGCGTTTCAAATTTAGTTTCGGTTGTGAACCTTCCGTATCTCCTCTGACGGCCGTTCGAACGTTGCACACCATTTGCTTTGTCTGCTTCGACAGCCATTTGTTCGTCAAATTCGTCACAAGCTCCTGCGGTGACTTGTCGGAAAAGCTGGAGGGAGACGAGCGCGCACCTGATAGTGGGGAGGCCATTTTGACAGTGAGGACTGTGACCTGCACGTAAAATGGGCGACGTTCTCGCACGTGCAAAAACGCGAAAAGGCACTGCGTAAAGTAAAAAAATTATAAATATCTCCTTAATGCGAGCAGTGCCTCTTTTCAAAGAGCGTCCTGTAGAAAATAAATCAATGTTGTTTTCTTAATTCTCACGCAGAAAACATGGACGAAATTGTGGGACTATATTCTTAAGTGGTAGCACACGCGTAGTTTGGCTCTGTAGCCTTCCCTCCATTGCCAAGAAAAGTTGTCCGCGACTATAGAACCTGAAAGAAACAGAGCAAAGAGTGGGTGGGGGTAGAGCAGACGACGTGTGTCATATGCGGGCATCATGTCCACCCCCCACCCCCCACTTTCTTTTTTTTTTTTTGTGTGTGTGTGTGTGTGTTTCCCCTCTCTCCCCTCTTTTTTATTTCCTCCCCTCTTTACGAAGTGGTTTCCGGGGCTGGACATAATAGTCAAGCCTACACTTCAGGCCCCCTCAGGTGTGTCACTGTCAAGAAAAAAATATACCAGTAAACAAGGAAGGAAAGAAGAAAGCGGGTGGGGGAGTACAATTGCAGTGACGTCGGTGGCGGTGGCGCCTAGAAGTCTGCGCCCGGACGGGCGAGAACATGCACTGACCTGCCTGCGCGTTTGGCCACAGCCGACGAAAGAGAAAAAAAAAAGGAAAAGGAATGTTTCAGAGAAATAGTTAGAATAAGGCATGTAAAAGATGAATGGTCAGGCAGTTAAAAAAAAAATCAAGAAGGGAAAAGTCATCAAACAGGTTTACATGATTCGCTTTGAAAAACGCGTCATATTTCAATAGTCCGGTTCCCGCTGTACATACGGTGCCACAGGTTAAACGCTTGCCAATGATTTTATTATTGCGATGGTTCCCGGGTTCTCATTTATACCTTTCTCGATGGTTTTGAACCGGTATATTAGATACGATTCTCGTTGCTCACGTTCTCGCTTTGACTTGAAGCCCGTTTCTAATAGTGTCACTGTTAGTTTATCGAATGAATGGTTTGGGAGGTTTAGATGCTTCGAGAGAGGTAGATTTGGAATAGATTTGGCATGGGCTTTGTGGTTGTTGAAGCGGAGCCTGAATGAGGTTTCTGTTTGACCTATGTACTGCATTCTACATACAGTACACTCCAGCAGATAGACAACATTCGAGGAATCGCATGTTAAATTACCGCGAATTTTTACAGAGTACTGTGATTGGGAGCTGTGGGCAGTACTTGTCTGCTGCATTGCTTTACAGACAAGACACCTTGGTTTCAGGCGTGGCCTGCATCCGTTGTGTGGACGTGATGCATTTAATCGCGAGTTCACAAGGGTGTCCCTGAGGTTACGTGATCTCAGGGACACCCTTGTGAACTCGCGATTAAATGCATCACGTCCACACAACGGATGCAGGCCACGCCTGAAACCAAGGTGTCTTGTCTGTAAAGCAATGCAGCAGACAAGTACTGCCCACAGCTCCCAATCACAGTACTCTGTAAAAATTCGCGGTAATTTAACATGCGATTCCTCGAATGTTGTCTATCTGCTGGAGTGTACTGTATGTAGAATGCAGTACATAGGTCAAACAGAAACCTCATTCAGGCTCCGCTTCAACAACCACAAAGCCCATGCCAAATCTATTCCAAATCTACCTCTCTCGAAGCATCTAAACCTCCCAAACCATTCATTCGATAAACTAACAGTGACACTATTAGAAACGGGCTTCAAGTCAAAGCGAGAACGTGAGCAACGAGAATCGTATCTAATATACCGGTTCAAAACCATCGAGAAAGGTATAAATGAGAACCCGGGAACCATCGCAATAATAAAATCATTGGCAAGCGTTTAACCTGTGGCACCGTATGTACAGCGGGAACCGGACTATTGAAATATGACGCGTTTTTCAAAGCGAATCATGTAAACCTGTTTGATGACTTTTCCCTTCTTGATTTTTTTTTTAACTGCCTGACCATTCATCTTTTACATGCCTTATTCTAACTATTTCTCTGAAACATTCCTTTTCCTTTTTTTTTTCTCTTTCGTCGGCTGTGGCCAAACGCGCAGGCAGGTCAGTGCATGTTCTCGCCCGTCCGGGCGCAGACTTCTAGGCGCCACCGCCACCGACGTCACTGCAATTGTACTCCCCCACCCGCTTTCTTCTTTCCTTCCTTTTTACTGGTATATTTTTTTCTTGACAGTGACACACCTGAGGGGGGCCTGAAGTGTAGGCTTGACTATTATGTCCAGCCCCGGAAACCACTTCGTAAAGAGGGGAGGAAATAAAAAAGAGGGGAGAGAGGGGAAACACACACACACACACACAAAAAAAAAAAAAGAAAGTGGGGGGTGGGGGGTGGACATGATGCCCGCATATGACACACGTCGTCTGCTCTACCCCCACCCACTCTTTGCTCTGTTTCTTTCAGGTTCTATAGTCGCGGACAACTTTTCTTGGCAATGGAGGGAAGGCTACAGAGCCAAACTACGCGTGTGCTACCACTTAAGAATATAGTCCCACAATTTCGTCCATGTTTTCTGCGTGAGAATTAAGAAAACAACATTGATTTATTTTCTACAGGACGCTCTTTGAAAAGAGGCACTGCTCGCATTAAGGAGATATTTATAATTTTTTTACTTTACGCAGTGCCTTTTCGCGTTTTTGCACGTGCGAGAACGTCGCCCATTTTACGTGCAGGTCACAGTCCTCACTGTCAAAATGGCCTCCCCACTATCAGGTGCGCGCTCGTCTCCCTCCAGCTTTTCCGACAAGTCACCGCAGGAGCTTGTGACGAATTTGACGAACAAATGGCTGTCGAAGCAGACAAAGCAAATGGTGTGCAACGTTCGAACGGCCGTCAGAGGAGATACGGAAGGTTCACAACCGAAACTAAATTTGAAACGCGCACCGAACCGGACTACATCGCAGAGGAGTACATGTGCAGTAGCTCCGCCCCCGTAGCTTTCCCTTCATTGCCAAGAAAAGTTGTCCGCGACTATAGATCTTTCCTGTTCTTTCTTTTCTTATTCTTTCTTTTTTCATGTTTTTCTTCCTCCCTCTTCTATGAAAATCTCTCTCAGATAGATATAAATAGAAGCGGAAATACAACCATAGGCATTCCTGATGAAGGCCGGTCTCCGGCTGAAACGTTGAATAAACGCTTTCCGCATTTTTGCTGCCAATTCCGAGGGTCTACTACTCATCTATATATATATATATATATATATTATATATATATATATATATATATATATATATATATATATATATATATATATATATATATATATATATACGTTGGGAGGGAGTTTGGGGAGAGAAAGACAAGTGAAATAAGTGAAAGAGACAGTGAAAAGAGAAAGAAAAATTGGGCATTGTGTAGCTGACTATGATGCCTAATTGCGTCCAACCGACGACACTGCTCTGCTGTGAAGGTAATCAAATAATCAGAGCTGTAACAAATCTGGAACGATCATGTTGAACCTTCCGAAACGGGATGCCGTTTTCCTTCCTGCATCACTCCGCTCTGTCGCGCTTTGCAGCTTCTTATGAACTAGACCACGCTCCTCAGCAAAACAGCCTTACTTTCTATAGAAGGGCACCGATTCGGACAGTTAATTTCTGGATTGCGTTTGTTTTGATGGATCATTATAGCTACACATAAAGCCTGGGAAGGTTTCTGAAACATTAGTTTTCAGAGGCAGAAAGCGCGGCAAGGCTTTGCAAAGAAGTGTGCCGCCTATAACGTCATTGACTTGATAGACAGCGTTCTGTAGCACAAATGAAAGAACTTCTAGTTGAAGCGTAGTATGACAACATAAAGACGCGTCATTATTATCAACTAATTAACGAGACAAGGCCACCTTGCGCGTAATAAACGTATATTAGTAGTAAGTAAGGGCGCCCGTGCAACTGGCGCTTTAAGGCGATGAGCCCGCTGAAGTCTTATGGGCACGAAGCCCTGTTGGCGCTGGCATCACCGAATGTTATGCATTCCAGCAACCACACTTACGCACATCAGTCAGATGCGGCGTGTCCGCATACCGCGGCTGCGGCGCCATCCGTTGCCACAGAAGCGCAAGCGTGAATAAGTCGCAGGAGCGTGGCCCGTGCCTCATTGTGACCCATGTGGAGAAACGCTAGGAAATCGGGCAGCACGAGAGCACCATGGACGCAGCCGTCAGATGGCACAGGCGCACGTGAAAGTGGCTGCTGCGTCGTCGCTGCAGCGGCGGGACTGCTTCTTTCACAGTTGAGGTGCCCCTGACCCAGGGTACTGAGCCACCGCGTTATCCGAAGGACCTGCCGTACCCCACTCAGCGATAGTGCAATTGTTGCTGCAGCACGAGCCGTACCCTGGCATCATTGTAGCGTGGCAAGTTTGTGCATAGTGGAGCGCCCTAGAAGTAGCCAATGGAAAAGGTAGCACTGCAGGTGTTGTTGGGGCGCACTTGTAGAATCGAAGTCTTCCTGGCCATCTCCAGCTGTGCAGAATACCAACGAGCTCCAAGCCAGCTGCCGAAGGACTCACTGCCTCCGTGCGTCAGTAACAATCGATGACCACGGTCGCCAAGAGCCACGTCCTCGATTTGTGTCGGGCCCTTTCGACGAAAGGCACGAGCACGCGCAGCTTTGAGGTCCGCTGATCTTCTAGCCTTACGGCTGCGGTTGACGTTGTCGGACATGTTGCCGTGTTCTTCTTCTGATTATTTTTCTCTGAAAGCACGAGCTCGCGGTGGCTCGCGGGGCGTGAAGTTGGTTGGTTGGTTGGTGCTTGGGTACCTTGGCGCAACCCACTCTGGGGGATCGGCCATGAACCGGAAAAGAGATTTGTGTGGAAGAGAGCTACTAATAAAAAATACAAAAATTGTAATACAAATTTGATAATCAAATTTAGGTTAAACGAATAGTCTTCTGCGATGACTGAAGGTATATAATTATATAAAAAAAAGAAGCGAACGATATGGAGATTGGATCTCACGTACTCAGATCATGATTAAGAATACGGTATATAAAATAAAAAGCTGAGCTGATCAACATCGAATTCTTTTTGTCTCACGAAGAAAATCACATATGGCCTAGCAAACATTCCTGTGACTAAATCCGAGAGTAGTCGTACCGAGAGAAAGGACTACCGGAAGAGACAAATTTAAACCCATGTTTCTCAAGGGCATTTCCAGAAACCTTTTTCGTGGGATATGAATCTTCGACATAATATGAAGGAGTGCTCCAGAGACTCATCCTCATCACAATGCAGACACAACGGTGAATGAGCCAGACCAGACCTGTACATGTAAAAAAGTTCAGTGGGGGGACTCGGCATCGTAATTTAGTGATTGAGATTACTGCTCTTCTGGTTTCGCACCATCTATTCTTCCACGGATAAGCCAAGTGTCGGAAATCAGATGTGGCTAGTGCAGATTTGTTAAAATTTTGCAGGTAGCATATTTTGTGAAGCGCGCCGCTGTAACATACACGGACGTCGGCATTACAGAAATTACCGGGCCATTTAGACCTGACACTGCGAGCGCGTCCGCATATTCATTGAGTGTTAGACCTTTGTGCCCTGGCACCCATATCAACCGAATGAGGCGTAAATGTCTTGGCAGAAGAGAATAGATTGCTTCTAATGCACTTGATAAATTAGGCGCGCTGAGAGACGAACACACGGAGAAACAGTCAGTTATAGAATGGCGACTGATGAGAAGGACTGAGGTAATTTTCGTACAGCTAAGACAACTGCCAATAGTTCCGCTTGTAAAATGGGCGTGAAATCCGCTAAACGAATTGAGAAGGACCAATTCATGGATGACTCTGCGGTAACCGCTTTCAATCAATGTTATGCCGTACGTTCACCACATAAAATGAATGAAATTAAACAAAAAGCTCAAATATAAAAGTAAAATTTTCTTGGACGTCACTTCATATAACGACGCAAGCTTCAGGTGAAAACCCAAATCATGGCTGCGGTTCGGCCTGTGCTGCCGTACATGGCCGGTTGAAAGCCGGAAATTTTTTTTCCAGCTACACTGAGCGGCCGCATGACAGCACTGGCGATACGGAAGCTTCGCCCTCACCGAAGCATCGAAGAAAGATAGTAAAGGAATGGCGTTTTGCGCATGTTTTTCTTTTGAGTGAGCGAGACTGCTAACAGCAAAGCGAGGAACCGAGGCTCGACATTGGCGGCTGTGGCCCAGCCTATTCGTCCAGCCTGTGGACCTGTGGAACGCTAATAAGAGGAACGCCGTTCCTTTTGCAATTACTTCATAAATGCAACGCGTTACCGTTACAGTTCCACCAACTCTAAAGGAACAATAGCGTTCTTTAGTTCCTCCTAAAACGAAATAATTCCAGAAACGTCGCTCCTTGAAAGACGTTCCGTACAACACCGCTCAGATCTTTTGCCCTCACGAGTCAACGGTCTCTGTGCTGTGCC